>JAJQOW010000578.1:0-98364 GCA_037975125.1 Latrodectus hesperus
TTGAATGTCTTATGTGGAGACCTTTTTTTAAACCTGCCCAATAAAATATCTCCATTTCTTTGGTAAGATAGCTAGCCCACTGTTCCAGATATGCACGGCTTGTTTTATAAAATTCTGTAGCCGTCATTTTCACAAATTCTTCATTATGAGTACCACTATCTTTCAATTTCAACATTAATTGACGGACCATAAATGGAAGAAACTGATTGGTCTGTTTCTGAGTTAAATTGTCTTTTAATTAATCTCTTTTGCAACTTCAATTGCCGAAACAGTCTGACGTTCAAGTCTTAAGACAGCTTGATAAAAACTTGCTGACTGTGTAAACTGTGTTAAAAATAAAACAACAATTCGGATGTGGGGTTTTTAGAATGTTTTTTAATAACGGGACATTTTTCAATACTCAAAAAATAGCTTTTTAATGGCTGATACATTTTTAAAACAATCTCCAAAGCAGGCATAAAAGCAAGCTATCTGATTTTGCAATCGCCGAGCATATGATATTTAGTTTCGGCACAAAACTCATTTAGAGCTTCACTTCAAATCGTATGAATATAAAAAATGAATATATATTTTCACAATAACGCTTTCTTAATCTACGGTAACTCATCTGCAGCAGATTTTATTGCATTGTGTATTATTGGCTCCACCTCCAATACCTAATAATTTGCTGTCAAATTATTTTCTGTCAACACTAAGTTTAAATAATTGACAATGATGTAAGAAGTTTCACTAGGTTGGTCTTGGAAACGGGATGTGTGGTCACGTTAGTCATGATCTTGATATCTTATAGTCTGTGCAGAGATCAGCAGTCTTAAGACACTCTTTAATTGCTATACGGAGAACTGAACAATAGTCTGGATTTATAATCTTGATAGTAAAGCTACTAGGTGTTTTAATAAAGATTTACTGATTTAACGGAAGAGTTAGCTTTAAGATTGTTTTTTCAGTTGACTCCCTTTTTTTTTACAAAAGGGCTCTAGTAATGCAGAATTAATGTATGAAAAATGGAATCCATTTTAAATGTTACGGAATTTTAGTTTTGCTGGTTGAGTCTCAGTATCTTTGAAAAACAATCATTTTGTATGAAGATGTTTATGAATTTGGTTTGTAGAAAATTTTAGATCAATATGCTCTCAAAAATATGCCCAGTTGGTCTTGTTAATGTTCCAGTATTTCTCAATCTTTTCTTATTACTTCTAATTTCAAACAAAATAGGCAGGTGGTCACTTCTGATATTATGAAGCATAGTCCATGAACATTCAAAGTAGAGATCGAAACTGGCGAAAATTATGTCAAGCACATCTTCACTTTTAGAGCTAAAGGAGAAGGCTCTTTTGTCATTATAGTAAGAAAAACTTGGATCATGTGTAAAATTAAGAAGTATTTCACTGATGAACAGTAATACTATCCCATGCAATGTTCTTAGCCCCATGTCATCCATGATTCTAGTGCTATTGCCAAAAACAGGAAAAAGATATTCGGGAATGCTATTTTAATTTGGTGGATAAAAAAAATTAAAGCTGTTCAGATGATTAAAGATGTTGTGTTTCACATCAAGTCTAATTCTCCCAGTTTAATTTTAATCCCTTGAAATTTTAAATCTGAATTTCTTATTGATGAAAGAATTTGTTAATTTACTTACCTTATTAGAAAAGTCAATCCCCCAAAATGTGTTATACCTTAGCTTTGAGGTAAGAGGTTTCTTAAGTTTATTTCTTGGAGGGCAATAACTTGAACACTGGGTTTTTCTACAATTACTAGGATGACGTCTAACTTTAACCTTGTAGCACTTGTGTAGATAAGACATTAATATTACATTGTAGGATTTTCAGTGTACTTTTAGACGGAGATCGTCGTTTAGTTTTCAGAAAAAGTCCTGACTGTCCCCCTGATTTACCTGTGCTACGCGACGAGTAATGTAATATAACTTACCATATTTGCTTTAGGCTCAACATTTTATACATTTAAATCCTTACATCAGTTTTGGATTTTTTTAAAGCCTCGGAATCCACTTTGTAGTGTTTCACAAGTCTAAATAGCCATAGTGTTCATATATTTTCATAGAATGACAATATACAAACTTAAATACCCCTCAACAATCTTTAGCCTTGAGCAAAGCCAGTGTTAATTTTAACTGTTATTTTATGCCTTTCAGAAAGTGCTTAATTATCCTACTGATTTGCCTAGAGAGTTCTTAAGAAGACTCACATTTAAGTAGAAATTTTTGTCAGTATTTATTGCTACTGTTGTGCATAATTTTTTGAAACCTTAAGTGAGTGATTTTGTGTCAGTTAAAATCAAAATGAAAAACTTGATACAATAAATTCGAAAATCATTAATTTTTGCTATAGTTCTGTTATATCTTAAGATATCATGAAGATAATGAGTAGAAAAATGTCAAGCATGTCAGAAATAATTGGAGAAATGTTACTTTTCATCATAAAAAATCGCTTAAATACTTTCCAAGAAAGATCAGCACAAATATGTCTAATCTGTCAAACAATTAGCCTATTAAATTTTGGTCTAAGCAAGTTTAATTCTCGTCACAGTGCTCATGACATTTTTCAGATGTTCGGAATCCATTGAAAATGTTTTGTCACGACTAATTCAACCTCTTGCGCAAAAATTAACTGACGAGGAAAATATCAAACCGAAACTCACTTGCTAAGAACATTTATTTTGTTATCTGTAAAAAATTTCTGTTGAAAAACAATTCACCATATGTACTAACTGATTTTAATAACAGAAATATATATAGCTCTATATGAGAATGTTTTACCAAGTACACATATTTCTAAGAATATTATGCCTCTTAGAATAATATATCTAGTAATGTAATTGATATATAAAACAAATGAGTACATTTTATGGTTGTCAAATGATTAAACAGTAATCTAATATTTGCAAGAATTTCAATATAATTTCAGGAATTTTGTTCTATCTGAAAACTAATATTTAAATATTAAATTTTCTTAGAAATAAAGTGATAATTATGTAATCAAATATTATCAACTGTTACTTAGATACTTTTTTTTTAATAATTATAAACTTGGGAATTCTACAAAGTATTCATTGATTATCAGATCTTTGGTAAGGATGTGTCTCAATGAGATTCACCATAGAAATAAATAATTATGAAATCAAAATAGTGTTTTATGTAAGAATAAATAGGTATTGGGTTCATTTGTTATTTATTAAGAAATAACTTATATTAAGCATTTCATCGTTATATTCAAGACATATTTTTAGACTAATTTTAAAAATTTGGAATTAAGAAATGGTATTTTTACCAAGAGCCTCAGTGCTGCCACCTATTCCATTTTTATTTAAATATTGACCGTCTTAAATAAAAAATTTACAATTTATAATGTATGAAAATTTGGCTTCTTAATATTACAATGAATTATTTATTAGGATGAGTAAGCAACTTTTTTTACATAAGCTTCAATACCTTTTAGAATTTTTCATAAAATAATATTTATGATATATAATTTATTTTATCATATATTTATTTATTTTTCTTAAATTACTTTCGTCAAGTAGCTTTGCACATATTGTTCTTAATATGTTTATTGGCTTTTTGATGTGAGCTTCAAATTCACATTATTTTATACTTAAATGAATCATTGTTTTTAATGACATTGATAAAAAAAATGTGTCCCAACTTCATTACACTTGGATTAGGTTCAAGTGTTAATAATATTACATTAAATTACTGTTTGAACATAACATTCATTATTTTAAATGTAGTTTGATCTTAAGAAATCATGTAATTTTTAAAAATATGACTATATGAAATCATCTTCACGAAATTATGAATATGTAACTGATATGTATCATTAAATAAACTTAGGCAGTCAAAATATTGACAGAAGCATAAATTCTTTCCGCCTTTTCAAATGTAACTAGAACTTTTTACAGTAATTATTGGTAGTGCTGATTTGATATGAAATCCCTTGCTAACTTGTATATAATGTGGAATTAGCACATTGATGTGTTTCTGAATGCTTTTAAAATTTTTATCGCTTGGCTTACACTTTTTAATATTTTACAAAATTTTTCTGAACAAAGATCTAAAGCTCTATTTTCAAAATGTTATCCATTTTACCATTGAATGAAGAATATATTAGTCTTCATTGTAATAAAGGTGATTATTGAAATATCCCTAGAGTCGAAAAAAAATAGGCATATCACTGATTTGAATTGATAAATACTATCAATATAAGCATCATAGAATGCAAACATTTTTAAGTTGTTATAAATTGAAATGTTTTTAAATGTCACTGTAACTTAAAAACATTGTATTTAATTGTTTTAATATTTTTTAATCATTTTTAATTACTGAATCTCTTTGTTTTATCGGATTATATATAACATTTTTCACAATATACTGAGGTAACATATGAATGTGGGCTTAACGAAATAGAGCATAAAAAGTCTGTTTTTTTCAAAAAAGTAATAATATGTTTAAGAACAGATTTCTGTATATTATTCTTTAAATTTTAACAATACAGAATTAACGAGTTTCTAAATGACATTTTGTAATAAATGTTTGTACTATTTAAAATTAAAAAGTATTTTGTAGTATGAAATGTAAATAAGGTTATTTGAATAATGTGAAATAATAGAAAACTTATTTCATATTTTTATTGCTTTGAAATTGAATTGTGTATCTTCATAAAAATATTTCATTACTATTGTTGATTACAATTGCTTTTTTACATTAGAAAATCTTATTTAAATCTGATTATGAACTTGTTACTGCAAATATGTTAATGTCATCAATATATTATAAATGAATATTTAAAATTTTTTATTAAATGTCTTTAATAAACTTCTGATTATTTTGTATTCTAAATGAAATAGAAATGAAAGCAAAAGATTATGCAATAAAAATGTATCTATATTTAAAATTTTTATATTGTATGGAACATTATTTTTGTTTCATAATAAAATTTAACTAGAACTAAGAGAAATGAAATGATAAAACATTTGTAATAAATATATAAAATATTTTCCTTATCAAATGTATAAAATATTTGTTAGAGAATTTTAAGCATAAATATATATGCAACCTAATTTTAACAAATTTCATTATGAACGATAAGATTGAGATTGGTAACATTCAACTATGAATGTTTTAGTTCATAAGTGATTTTTAAATTACTTTCTTCAAGAAAAAGAATTGTTTAGTATATAAATTTAGATTTTTATTTGCAAAGCTGCGAATTAAAAAAACTCTAATTCAAGTAATCATGTCTGTCTAAATGTTGTAAAACATGTTTTGGATGTTTGAACAATGGAAAAACAGATTCTGAATCAAAATAGGATTTTTAAACTGCATAAAATTATTTGTAACATAGCTTTGTGACAACTATACATGAAATTATGTATATAAAAATAATGGATAACCCATTGATTGTCTGTAGAACATGAAAAATTCTGTCTAATCAAGCATAAATTGTATTTTTGCTGGCTTAAGGAGAGGAAATTGTGTGTATGAAGCTTGTCTCTATAAATCAATGGTTAGTTATATTATATTTGTCTTTAATATTTATATTTTATACTGAGACAAAAATGTATTGGAACAGAATTCATTTCATGTGTATTGCAAATTATATTTTCTTCTCTGTTAAATTTGTATCCTGTGTAATTTTTTAATCATTGAATTTGTCAACATTTCAAATATTAAGCCTGTCTCTATTGCTAATTATTCCTCTTTCTCATATTATGTAATTTGTAAAATGTATATGCAAAATTGTGTGAGATGGTATTGTAACCAACCAATGTGTAACTCGATCCTGCTATGTTTATCAAATATGCATTTTAAAGGAATAAGAAATAATTATACTTGATATCAATTGTATGTATATAATAATATAATAGAGTGTAAATATTAATAAATTACTTAGATTTTATAACTGTAAATGTATAATTTTTTGTTGTAAATAAAATTTATTAATTTATTCTATTCATAAATAGATTTGACTTATAATTGAAAGTGTCAAAAATATTGTGCAATTTAAGTTAATTGAAATGCATGCAATACAAGAGTAAGAAAAAAATTGATTAAAAAAAACGTGTTAGCTGAATAAAATTAAAAAAAGTAAATGAAAATTAAAAAAATATTAATGATAAAATCGTCTAATTATTTAATTTTACTTTAATAAATCATTAAACTAATTCTTTAATTAAAAATTAAGAATAATTTTAATTATTTTCTCAAATTGCTTTTGCATAGTCAATATTCCTGTTTTCTTTCAATAGATATAATTATTTTCCGAACAATCGATAAGTTACGTGTTTTTGCTGTATGCAGAATATTTTACACCGCCGTATGCAGGTCTTCGAATTCAGCATTGTCAATGGCGATAATGCATTCTGCTACACCAAGATTTATTCCGTTTGAAGAGTTTTGCATGATCTATGTATGAGTGTTTTCGATTAACAGCACTGCAATCGTTGTCACGTGTAACATCACAATTTGAAGATAGGTGACTGTTAGGTTTGTCGGCAAACCATGTTAGGAATTATTAGGTAACCAGAAAAGAGTTTTTCGCTTTTAAAAAAGTTAAATTCCAAATGCCATTATGCACGTGCATTAATTATCATAAAATTACCTTTAGTAATTTCATACAGGTGTTCAAGAGAAAATCTTATAGATTTCGGTATAGTTTACGAATCCGAAAAGAAGCTTAGTAATTAGCCGTTATTAGAGCATGTGTATTATATGAGTATAAATTAGTAATTATAAGTTCTACGTATCTGAAGAAACATTTCGTACTAATTTACACAAGCTTATAAAGGTGTGGAAGCTTAGCAAGTGGCTCTCTCGCGAACTTACATAAAGCAATTAACTTCAAATATTATCCATCTGCTCTTCCCGCTTTTTTGCCGCCAGCCAAAAACGAACTACACTACCGGCCATTAAAATTGCTACACCAGGAAAGCGGCACACCACACACGTGAAATTTGCATGACAGGTGAACTTGCTGTGATATGCAAATGATTAGATTTTCAGCGCATTCATACAAAGCAGGCGACAGTAGGGACATCTACAATGTGTATGAAACCAAAGATTTGACAGCAGTTTTCTCATACTCAATTTCCGTTTCAACGTTGTTTTCAGCAAAGAAAGTTGTTGTGATGCCTCGTGTAAGAAGAAGAAATGGCTATCAGCACGTGTCTGACTTTGATCGAAGAAGGATTATAGCCTACCGTGATTGCGGTTAATCGTACCACAATATTGCTGCTCGTGTCGGTCGAGACACCATGACTGTTAGCAGAATATGGAATCGATGGGTTCAGGACAATCGTACGGAATGTCATCCAGGATCTCAGCGACCCCCAACACTAACAGCAGAGAGACAGACATCCGCATGGTCACAAGGGATCGTACAGCCACGTCACGAACCCTGAGTCGAGAAATGGAGTCATTTGCAAGGCAACAAGTTTCTGCTCGAACAGTTCGACGACATTTGCAGCAGCATGGATTGTCTGCACGGCACCCATGGGTTCGGCTACCATTGACGCTGCCTCACAGACAGGAGAGCCTTCAATGGTGTGATCAGCGACGAACCTGGACACGGGAATGGCATCACGTCATCTTTACAGATAAATCTCGGTTCTGTATACGGGACCACATGATGGCCGCATCCGTGTTTGGAGGCATCGTGGAGAACGCGCATTACCAGCTTGCATTGGACATCGCCATACTGGCTCATCTGCTGGAGTGATGGTATGGGGTGCCATTGGATACATGCCTCGATCACCTCTTGTTCGCATTACCAGCACTTTGAACAGCAACCGTTACATTTCCGATGTGTTAAGGCCCGTGGCTCTGCCCTATCTTCGAGGCCTCCCTAATGCTTTGTTTCAACAGGATAATGCACGACCGCATGTTGCCCGTACTGTTCTGAACTTCCTTGATACAGAACAGGTTCGACTGTTACCCTGGCCAGCATGTTCTTCTGATCTGTCACCAATTGAGAACGTGTGGTCAATGGTTGCCGAGCGATTGGCACGCCATCACTCGCCGTCCACTACTGTCGATGAACTGTGGCATAGTGTTGAAGCTGCATGGACTGAGATCCCCGTACATGCCATACAATCTCTGTTTGACTCCATGCCTAGGTGGATAAATGCTGTTATTGCAACCAGAGTTGGCTGCTCTGGGTACCGATTTCTCAAGATCTATACATCCTAATTTCCTTTAAATCTAATCACTTGTTCTTTCCACTGTAATGTATGTGTCCAATAAATATCGTTCTGTTATTTGCATTCCTTCTTGGTGTAGCAATTTTAATGGCCAGTAGTGTATATTTCTTCCTTGAAGTTTTCAATATGAATAAATTTATTGCAGTTATTGATTGTGTACATAAAAATATACAATCGTTTGAATATATGAGGACTTCAACACAAAAAAAATATTGAATTGCTTATTTAATTGAATAATCAATTGAAATTAATTGAATGGAGTTTCAGTTGAATTAAATTTCTTGTTCAGTTTTTACATTCTAATGAGGTTTTCGATAGCCTGTGTGTATGTGATGCCCTCCATTGCCTGTGTGTATGTGATCTCATTGATTACTGGTATGTATGTGATCTACTTGAAATAAGAAATTTTAATATTTATAATTCAGTGGACTGATAAAGTATACAGTAGAATCCTTTCATAAGAGTTTATAATAAGAATGTAATGTAATGATATTATGTGTTAAAAAATTCTGAACAAATTTAATTAAAAACTTTTTGTAAATTCTCATTTAACATTAATTTTAATTTTTTAATTATTTATTAATAAATAAATTATTTATTAATAGATAAATGTTAATGAAAAAGCAGGAAAATATAAATATATTTACATTTTATTTTTAAAAATAATATTACAACAAAACAACACAGTGATTAATATTAAAGTGTTAATTAAAAACTGTATATCTAATTAAGAAAAATTAAAATTATACTTCCCTATTATAGCATTTGGAATTTTTTCAAATGAAGAAAAATTTTCAATACTTATAAGTAAAAAAATATATAATTAACATATATAATATTTGGTACGTTTAATAAAATTAAGTTTATATTAAAAAAATATATTTAATTATTTTTTAAAGAAGTTCCTTTAATTCTCAAAAGGTTTGCTATTCTTTAAAAAAACAAGCTAAAATATTAGGTGATTAAGTTTTTTTTAATTTACTTAATTTTTTAAAAAAAAAATAATAATTATACTCATTTACTGATGTACCAAAGAACAAAATATGAGTTTTTATGAAATTATCACAATGAACGATATTATTAGAAAATTTTCGACCTACACAATGTACATTTTTTCGGTTGTCTGAGGACACACTCACAACCCGGATTTTACCGGACCACCGAGGACGTCACATTTTACAAGATACACACATACACAAGTTTAATGCAAAAGGTGTAAACCGAGGACCCTTTTAAATGTCAACGAAAATGATAATTAAAAAATAAAAATATATAATTTAGACTTAAAGTAAGCAAAATCAAATAGAGAGCTTTCTTAAATTTCAACAAAAATTAAAATTCGAACTGAAATTATGCAATTTCTACACAAAAAAAGCAAATTCAAAGCGAGGACGCCCTCGGTTAGAAGGTGTGTATACACACTATTGTCCCCCGTTTCCACCTCTTGCGAACACACACACATCATTTTATAAAGTGAAAACAGATTTTTTATGAATATTTTAACATAAAATGAATAGTTTTATTATATTAATTGAAGAAAACAGATCTTATTTTTATGTTGATTTTGTTCTAATGTATTTTAATTCCTAATTTTTAAAACAAAAATTTGAGTTTTTATCATTTTTTTCATGTTGACTCTAAGGATATTTTTACAGTTTTTTAACTTCTCTTGAAGAATTTGCATATATTTTAACTTAATGGCAAATTAATTTTCAGCTGGCAACTGCATTGGCGTCAATGAGGGTCAAGCATTGGAATGGCTGAAGAGTCCTCTTCAGCGAGCTCATCGGCTATCCCATTGCCAGGGGTATGAACGAGCGCCATTGTCAGGTGCAGGATCTTTGGATAGCAATGATTTTGTGGATTCGCTCTATAATCATATGACTGAGTTGCCCCTTTGTATCGCCTGTAGTGCAGATCTTGCGTCGGAAAATATAATGATACCGTTAGATACCAGGTCAAATTTAGATAGGTCAATCTCCAAAGCACACTTTATGGCCACGAGCTTACAAGCATAGTTGGAAGCAATTTTCCCAACAGGAATACTGTGGCACTCCTGATCATCATCTGGGCTGAAAAAGAGAATTCCCACTCCATCTCTGTCGAGATGAGAGTCAGTGGAGCCATCTGCAGATAGATATAGATTATAAACTTATAAATAATCAAAATAAATAATACAAGATATATAAGTTATACAGATTATACGGCATTGAGATTATAAGATAGTAATATTGATTATATTTTTTCAGAGAGATATTTATGATGCAAAAATTTAGTAAATTACTTAAAAATTTTAATGCACAATAAATAATATTAGATTTATTATAGGTAAGTGTTGATAGATTTTAGATAAAAAAAATATAGCTGTTGTTTTCCTATGACGCTTGGACAAGCCAAGCTCGCTTTTGCCTTTGGCAGTGCGAATTAAGTCAGGAGCGTCTTTCGTTTGGGTCAGAGCACCACGAAGGTGAAAGTACGTAACTACTTTCGTACGTTACGTACTTTGCTCTTTGTAATATGCCTCATAATTTTGAACCACGGTCAGGTGACGAGGCCACACCTGAGCTGGCACCCTCCTCTCCACACCCACGCCACACCAGCGGAAGGACTTTGGACGTCACAGATTAACGTGGACACGTCCCCAACCCACGGAAAATAATATAGTAAACATAAAGTGTTAATATTTGCAAATTAATTAAGTAAATATCTTATAAACAAAATAAATATTGCAAGGAAACAGGTGCATACTAAACAATTTTAAAACATTGAAAATATACTTATTCTGATCAAGTGAATCATACTAAATACCGAAAATATCGAAGTAGAATGAGAAAACTCTGCAATAGAGTGAACTAAAATTAAACTAAGCAAAAAGGCATCCAATAAAATAAGTGGATAAAGACTAATTCATATTCATCAGAACAATAAGAAAAAATTGCTTCAAATTTATTCATGTAAGGAAAATTAGATGAAGCACGATGCTAGATTAGAAAAGCTTTCATACAAATGAAAAAAATATCAAAAGATTTAAATAATTAAAATTAATTTAAGGAACATGAATATATAACTGTGTATGTGCGCTAGTGCGAAATTTTATTTTTTATAAATTTTTTGTAAAATAAAATTAGGAATTGATTTTTTGAAAACCAAATAAGCGTAATATTCATCAATTTACAACGTAAAAATAAATAAGATGACATTTATTTTCCTACTTCTAATTTAGGAATACGAAACTTTACAACGAAACAATTTACATAATTTAGTTACTAAGATAAGAATTTTCCCATTAAGAAAATGTTGCAACTTTTTGTAGGAAACTTACACGCGAAAAATGCTTACATTTATTAATAATTATAAAATAAAAAGTAACGGGTTTTTGAAATTCTTTTTACAGAATGGTCTTCAAATAAAATTCTATATTTCTTGTTCAATTGTATGTCTTGGAAATGGAACAGTCTATACTTTTCAATTCTAAAGCTCTCATGGATTAAACAATTGAAAAATATATTTAATGTTTCTTTTAAATACCAAAAGATTGCCTCTATTCAATAATAATTAAGCATGATGTAACCTAAAACACATTATGATTTTTAATTTATTAAAAATTCTACACCAGTCAAATGAATTTAGAAGGATTTGTTGCAAAAAATTAATTTGCAAATATTTCATCCTGTCGCCAGATGCTGTAAGTGTAACTGCTCAGGCTTTTGTTTTTTGTAGATTTTCAAAAGACCGCGCGGTCCCTGTGTTGTATGACATAAGTATGGATAGATATGCACATGCATTACATGCTTCCAATTTCCGATGAATGTCTCCTAAGCGTAACTATGTAAATAATCAATAATTATTGCTTAAAAAACGTTTAATTGTTATTTAATAGCAAAAAACTTGTACGTACTTCAAAGAGAAATTTAATATTCAAATATTTGTGTAACATCTTTAACTAAATTTTTAAGCATTGAATTTAATTCTATTCAGTTATTAATACGAGGTATATCCAGAAAGTAAGTTCCGTTTGGTAATAAAATTAAATTGTGTACAGATACGGAAAAATTATTTATTGAACAAAATTCTACAACTCTTAAACTACTTTTCCACACAACTGCCGAAATTTTGCAGGCATTTGTTATAGCGTGGCACAAGTTTTTGTATACCTTTTTCATAGAAGTTTGCCGCCTGTGTCTTCAACCAGTTTCTTTCAGCTCTTCGTTATTGTTGAAGTGTTGACCGCCAAGGAAAGACTTGAGATGTAAGAACAGATGAAAGTCGCTAGGAGCGAGGTCAGAGCTGTAAGGAGGATGGTCAATTTCATAGCGAGAGCGCTAATTGTAACTTGCGGTTTCCCTGGATCTTGTCATCAATCGCGTGAACCAGTTCTTCTGTAACCAAAGATGGACGCCCACTTCGTTTTTGTTCGTGCACTTCACTACGTCCTTCATTGAACTTCGGACCCATCTTCTTGCTATAGAATCACTCATCGCATTTTGTCCGTAAACTTCGCAAATTTACCATTAAATTTCAATTGGTTTCACTTTATTAGCATTCAGAAAACGAATCACAGATCTGATTTCACAAGCGGCGGGTTTTTCAATCAACACCGACATTGTAAACAAGCACAACAAAGCGTACGTGGCTGACAGCGATCTCAAAATGGCGCACGTTTCTTATCCTTGATACAGAGGGTCTACCGCGCATGTGCGGAACTGCGATCATAGCGCTGCAGCAGAGATAAATTGAAACAGAACTTATTTTCTGGATATACCTCGTATTGCCGCATAAAAATGATTGATATTGCGAGCTATCATTCTTGGCAGTTTAGTCGGTAGAGCATAGGATTTCAGACCCGTTTTTCCTTGGTTCAAATCCCAATAGTATATTTTATCCAAAGACTAGAATTATAATTTAAAATGTGTTACTTATTATTTGTCTAAAATCTGGATGATTCTAGACCTTTCTTTACTGTTTGAGCTTAGATGTTTCTCGAAAATTTTGCCTATGTATAAAAAATGAGTCCCTTCAATCAGGTCCAATTCTACGTTGTCTTCTTCTTTCGTATCTCGAGTTCTAATAAATCCAATTGTTGTTCAACTTAATAGTGTAGTTATTTCTATCTTCGCGACAATATTTTGGAGTCTATCGTATTCGAATCGAAAAGCATTTGATCTTCAGAATAAAACTTTTCAAATTATAATGTACTTCCGAGCATTAAAAATTTATGTTTCGTATTTTTCATTACTCATAAATTTTTTGTGTTTTATATTTTTTACATCTGAGTTTTTTTTACAAAAAGAATATAAAGCTTGGATATCTGGAGGGAATGAGTAATGAAAGAACTACAAAGAAAATCTATAGAAGAAGGCTAAAGGGTAAAAGAAAGGTTGGACGTCTTAGAAAGAGATGGCTGTATGAAGTGAAGGACGATTTTAAAAAGTAGATGAGCTCGAGTGGCTCAGTAGCTTCACGCCGCTTCCCGTAAGCTCAGCAAAGTGAAGCATCATTTGCCGCGCGCAGTAGTTGGGAGGGTGACCACACGGTGTACTCTCCTCCACTGGGTTGCTGGAACTCCATGGGTTGGGGACGCGTCCACGTTCATCTGTGACGTCCAAAGTCTTTCCGCTAGTGTGGCGTGGATGTGGAGAGGAGGGTACCAGCTCAGGTGTGGCCTCGTCACCTGACCGTGGTTCAAAATGACGAGGCACCTTAAAAGAGCAAAGTCGTACTTTCACCTTCGTGGTGCTCTGATCCAAACGAAAGACGCTCCGTATCGACTTAATTCGCACTGCCAAAGGCAAAAGCGAGTTTGGCTTGTCCAAGTGTCATAGGAAAACAACAACAACAACAAAAAGTTGAAGATCAAATATTCGAAGACAATGGACTAGGATCAGAAAAAGTGAAGTTGTTTGGCGAAAGAGGCCAAAATTCTGCATGCATTTTAGAACATTGTAGTAGTAATATTTCTACATTTTTTATTTTTTAAACTGCTCCATTTTTTGAATTGTGTATTTATTTTTTCCGCCGTTCATAAAAATTTTTTTTGATAAGGGTATTTCTTTTAAATTTGCAATCTTAACATTACGAAATGTCTCTGTTCATTTTTAAATCGTTAATGTGGGACAATTAAGCTAGCTGGGCATGTTGGTCAGCTTAATGGCCAGTGTTTCAATCTTTTACCACACCTAGAATTTGTGGATTCGCCTTAAAATGAGTTTAAATTAAATACATGAATTTCTAAGTTCTATTTCTGTAAATTAGTAAACATAAACTTGTGAGAAATTAACATCATTTCTGCAATAACATAATTTACGAACATACATCTCTGAAAAACACCTTAATAATAATTGTCTACTAGTACTAAGCTATCTTTACATTCTGCTTCTCTTAATTTCTATAATTAGAATGAAATTGTGTTTTTCAAAGGGATTTCTAAAAGTGATATTGTGTGTCACGTGATATTAAATCTCTCCAATTCGTTTAATTTTTCAAACCAAATTTTCTTTGGGAACTTGATTTCATATAAATGGCATTAATTCGAAATATAAATAAGAAATTACTAAATTATGCCAAATATTTTTCTTAAAATTTAAAAGAATTTCATGTAAAGTTTTTTAAATCAGAATTCTTTGAATACTCAATTAAAAAGTATCCTAATTTTTCGGAAATCACTTAGCGTTATAGAACAATAATATAGAATTAAAAAATAATTTTTAGTGACATGTTAACAAAATGAGTTGCTTTATTTTCAAATATTTTTTTAATCACACCTGGCACAACAGCAAACAAATTCACGAAATTTTGAAAAATTTTCCTATGGAGGAAACAGCGTTGTGTATATCATGCCATAAATCCTTTTTTACGCCATCTAGTAATTAACTGACATCATAGCCTCTAAAGAATAATTTTTTAGAAAATATTTTGCAATATTTTACACACGAATAAAATCTTTAAAAATTTTAAGAGTATTAATGTTTTAAAATGCGCTTGCAAGTTATTTTTAAATCAATTTTATATTTAATTCTTTGTTTTTCAACCTGTACTTCAATTTTTCCACACAAATATACTGTCCAATAAATTCAAGGTTTGTTATTGAAACATTAAGTTATTGAAACATTCAAGAAACAAAACAAATGCTTTGTAACAACATTACTCAATAATGCAAAATGAAAAACTACAAAAACATTTCTTAACTGATGTACTAAGCCTAATGAAGATTGTAAACTATTTTTTTTAAAAACCAAAATAATGGAACTTTAATCTTGGTGAAGTGTATACTTCCGCAGTTTCTTAATTTTCCCTTTGTCACGTCAAACCGTAATAAGGGTCCAGTTATTTTACCTTAAATTCATAATACTCATCACTCCTGAAAACATTTAGCCATTTAGCGATCAATGCCAAAAATAAAAGAGTTGAAGTTTGGAACTTTTATTATTTTTGTTTTCATTCCGTGATCTTCAACCTTTGTAGCAAAAAGAAAGTCAATTTCCTTTTAAGAATACCATTTGGGGGCTTTTTGTTAATCGATACTGAAAAAAGAAAGAAAAAACTGTTTCCAATCAATCTCGTGATGTGACAAAAGCGTGTGTCACCAACTTAAAAAATAATCATATTGTCTTCTCCAGCTAAACGAGTTGGCGAATGTTTACGCTTGTTGGATAAAAATCCATCTGTCATCCAAAGTAAATGATGATGGTCAATTACTGCCAAGATTAAATTACATCACTTTTATTTATTATGCAGTGTTTTACAAAGTATTCAGCCATAGATCTTCTCAACTAGGCTCGCGATTTAGTTCACAGAAAACTTTAGTTTAAGAATTTTTCCAACAAGAAAACTTCAAAGCAAAATATCATGATCTAATTTATTGTATTCTTAATTTTGTTTCTTTCTGCTTGTTAGCACAAGTCATGTTCAATTAATCAGTGTGAAAAAAAAAGAAAAACATAATTTTAAAACGGAAAAATAATTGCTGAAGTGAGGAACAGTAGAATTTGTTTCTTATGTTGTACTGCATAAATAGTACCACAAGAAGGTAAGAATGAATGTTTTATTTTGTTTGTGTAAAATATCTATTTTTGGCCAAAAGGTACAAATGCGTATAATCTTTTGGCGTATTTTTGTATTCTGTAAATGTTTTGGCGAATTTTATTTATCATTTAGTAACATAATTCCTTATTCCGTCAGAAAGATAAAAAAAAATATTCAACAACATTCTGTTTTGTATACTTTAACTTATTTGTAGCAATTACTTCAACTTGGCTGCATTTTATAATCTCCAAAGCATTTGGAAAAGCCGACCGATGGCTGAGTGGTTAGCGTTCCTGACTCCTGAGCTGTTGGTCCCGGGTTCGAATCCCGGTTCGGGCATGGATGTTTCTTTCCTTCTCTGTTCACTCTGTGTTTCTCTGTCCTTTCTTCTGTGATGTTGTATGAATGTGGCCCACCCTATAAACGGGTTTGTGGTGGTATGGCACGGGCAACTCTACTCGCCTCCGTGACTTGGTTCACAGGTGCCCGCTGGGTAACGACAAATGAGTAGCAGTTTCTGGCCTTGTTGTGGCATAGGGTTCGTCACCCAAGTGTGCCCGCCGTTGAAAAAAAAAACATTTGGAAAATACCTAATGTATTATACGGCATGTGTGCCGGCAAAAATAAAATTCCCGAATGGATTGAAATCAGATGCATTATTTTTTAAAAATTCTGTTTTATTAAAATATTTTATTCTTAAAATCAACTTCAATACTTGGAAAGACATTTCATGATTTTACATTCTCCTATATTTTGGAAGCTACTTATATGAATCACAGTAATGAATTTATCTTGCATTATAACTTAAACATATGCTAAAAATAATAAAAATGATAATTGTTAGTTATCTTTATTGTGTTCGTTTATTTTTTTATTATTAGTTTATTTTTATTAATTGTTAGTATATTTTTGAAGCTACTTATATGAATCACAGTAAGGAATTTATCTTGCATTTTTACTTAAACATATGCTAAAAATAATGAAAAGGACAATTGTTAGTTATTTTTATTGTGTTCGACAATGTGTGATTTTAATGGACTTATTAAAAATGTAGTTACCATGATTTTTTAATTTTATGAATTCATTGTTAAAAATCAATGTTAATGTTTTTATGATATTGCCAACTAAGACCCACAGGTTTTCACAATAGTTGGTATCATAAATTGTAAAATAATATTATTTAAAGAGAGCTGCACATGACTGGATACTTATAAAAAAAAGATGAACAGTTATGCTTCTTACAAAAGAAGAAAATTAATTTTCTGAGTTTCTTTTTCCATTCAATTTTGATTTTGTAATTAATTCCCAATAATATTAAATATCAGTGCTTATTTTACGGAATTTTTGGTCAAAATGGTAAATAAAGAAAGATAAAACTGTTTTATGGACAGGAAATCCTTTCACAACATTTTCCCATCAAATATTTTGTACAACAAATTTTATTGTACGTATGGTGTTGCTATGCTTCATATCGACTATGCTATGTTTGCAAAAATTTATATGTTTTTTATACACAGTGAAATCATAAAGGCAATATTCTATTTCTAGTCTGCATGTCGCCAAAATGTGTATCAATGATTCAAATGTCAGAAAAAAATGTGATAGTTGCATTCGAGATTTTCCTTGGAAGAATAATTTTGAATAAAATTTACATGGAGAAAAAGTAAGAGCTTCTATGATAATTCAGCAAAATACATTTTGCCTCAGATGTAGAATATATGGTTCTACAATAAATTTAGCACCAATAATATAAGATTATAATAACTTTATTCAAAAGAGTAATTTAAAGATATTGTTAAATATGAAAAAATTGTACTACAAGACTCTTCGTAAAAATAACGGCAAGTTTAATTATAAAATATCATCACACAAAGCGCTTTATCTATTGGAAAAATAATTGTTTTGCATCATGAATTTTTTCTTTTCCATTTTCCTACATATTCACATTCTACATCAAAATATATGTAAAATATGATCATGTGGTCCAGAATTCTTATGTCATATTCTTCTGAAATCAGTTCATTTATTAGATAATTAATATAATATTTCTTACCAAAAAATGCAAACAAGGCATATCTTCAAAAAAGTCTGAGAGAGAATCTTCGATCTGGTAGTTGAATGGTTTGATTCCTACTTAGAATATGGATGCTTAATGGTTTGGAGTTTACTTTAAGCTATAGATACCAGCACAATTTGTCCTCGAGGGCAAAACATAATGTAGGATGTGAATAATTAAAGAGTTTTATATCTTCTGTGCAATGACCCAAAAGTGTTACTGTAAAGATTCGATAATAAGAATTCTAAAATATAATTTAGAGCTCTAATATATATATATATATATATATATATATATATATATATATATATATATATATATATATATATATATATATATATATATATATATATATATATATATATATATATATATATATCTTTTGATTGCTTTAACTACAAATATGATCTCTATAACTGTGAATTCGTACGTTTGAAGTATACTTGCCATAAAGGATTCTTAAAAATGATTTTATTTCTGAGAAATTTTCCTCGTGGACCTAATGCCTAATATGTTTTTATAATTAAAATGCTTTCTTTAAAAGTAATTATCAAATACAGATGAATAAAGTTAAAGAATTCAAGATTTGTGATTACATATAAGAAATTCAGCAATATATATATATATATATATATATATATATATATATATATATATATATATATATATATATATATATATATATATATATATATATAGTTTAATATTAATCTTTACCTTAGTAAAACTACTTAACGTATTAAATGAATAATTAAATTATTAACTTATTAACATTTAAAATAAAAATTTAATGCTTTTATCATTTAATTTTTATATTAAATGCAAGCAATATTATCATCAAAGAATTTTAAGAGATCCATAAAAATGTATAGATTACTAAATATTTTTGGAATTACAATCAATGGAAATGATTGTAATGAACTACAATCAATGGAATTAAACTACGTGAAATGTCTTGACATTTTTCACTGTTTTAATAATTTTATCTTGTTAATGTTGATAGTCTTAAAGCGATTCAGCAAAACGAAATGAATGGCATTAATATCAAAAATAATTATGCTATGTGTTTCAAGGAATTTAACATTAAGAAAAAATTAATAAATTACATGCTTTCATTCATTGCTGTAAATTTAATGTGATATGAGATATTTATTTATTTTTTTGTAATCGATACAACAATTCAGATGCTTCCAAATCCGATAAATAGGTGGAAAATTCAAAGCATCAAAATTCACTATAATGTTTTCGGCTTTGGTATTCATGATAAAACAGCTCTCACTTGAAACTTCATAACTTTACACTTATGAAACAAAATTCAGACTTCATATGAAATTTTTGGCGATTTTAGCAAATTATTTATCTGCGAGTCTGATCCCAGTAGAGAAAAGTATTGCAGAATTGTGTAGAATGTTTACATTCACTTTCCAAAAGGAGGTAATGCTCTTTTGTTGCTACATTAAAATTACTTCTATTTTCTCTCTCCCCCTATTTCTTGTCAAACTTACTTGCTTTTATCGTCAACTAAAAGTAAAATGGAACTTCGTCAATTTATTGACTAAAAAAAAGTGAACAAACGTTTTACACCGAGCCTTTATTATGACTATCTCCCACGCATTCATTGATATTGAGTATACACCCCCGCAATTAAGTTTTGTGATGAAAATAAATTGAAAATATTGATTTAACCATTTTGCAAAAACATTTTCAATGTTTCCCAACTATCCAATTTATGGCACGTAACCACTTTCAGCATTTATCTTTAGAGTTTGTAAAAATTAGAAGAATGAGACACCATGGTGGTATTGTAATTTGTTTACATAGCATGCAATCTTAAGATTAACTTAAAAATGACTTGAGACTCTTTTATTATTTCGCTTTTAAATTGCTTCTAAATTATCTCACAGTTCATTTTTTTTTCACTTAATTTTAAGTTTTCCAAATTGTTTGTGGGTGGAATAAAATGTGAGAATACATGGCGAAGAAGAACTAATTCTGAAATCTATAAATTATATAAAGAACCAGATATTGTTGAATTTATATCAATACAGAGATTAAAATGGGCAGGACATTTGAGCCGGATGAACGAACAATCGGATGACAAAAAAAATTTTCTTGGCTCGCCCTATTGGCACCAGAAGAAGAGGACGACCGAAACTCCGATGGCGTGACTGCCTTGAAAACGACCTAAAAACACTAAAAGTGACAAACTGGATGACCTTGTCCCAAAATAGGGGGCCCTGGTATGCACTTCTGAGGAAGGCAAAGGCCCACCCTGGGCTGTCAGGCCGAGGAAGAAGAAGAAGAAATAGTGTTTCTGGAAAGATAACTTCAATTACAAAAAGTAAAAAAAAATAATCAGTATTAATCGAATTCATATAATTATTAATCATATTTATAAATAATTTTGTAAAAAATCAACTATGAAATTTTTAAGTAGTTTGGGTGTAATTATATAAAATGTTGACAAAAACTGCTGAATAATATAAAAAAACATCTGTTCAAACATTTTGAAGTAATTTATTTATATATTCTCTCAAAATAGCGATAAATGATATAAATGGATAACGATTAATGAGTACCAGTTTCTGACCTTGTTGTGGCGAAGGATTAGTCACCCAAATGACAGCCGTAATTTTTAAAAAAAAAAAAAAAATTCTCTCAAAACTTGAAAAAATACTTTTTTTGATACAATTTCATGCCACAATTATGTTATTGATTTACTTAAAAGTTTTTATTCATTTGCTTTTCTTTAGAATTCTTCCGCAGGATGTGATAGTACATCATACGTTTATCAAAAACACCTGTCATTAAATATCAAACGTAATCTCTTTCACTTACTTACACATGAAAATGGTATATGCAATACATAATTGCATACTCTTGTATGACTGTTATATTCTCAAATATTATTATATAATATTAAAAACAAACTTAATTAATAGTTAGAATTAAACACAATCAATTTTATTTTTTTGCAAAAAAAAAAAAAAAAAAAACACACATATTAACTGAGAATTAAAAGTTTATTTAATAGTGCTTATAGAATATTCCAAATTAATTAATAGAAAGTTGTTTTATTGTGTGGATTTCTTGTAGTAATAGACCAGAAAATCAAGATTTTTGTGTTGATGCCAATTCAAGTAAATTAATGATGTGATAACATCTGAGTACTTTTCGAGTGATTATGTGACTGATACGCTGCCTTCTGTTCTGTTTCAACATATGAGTACTTAAAAATTTTGTAGAAACATTAAACTCGATTTGAAAGCAATCAAAATTTGGATACAGTTCATTTTTGCAACCTTCGCGATAACTTGCTAAATAATGGCAGCCATTACCAACTAAAGTAACCATGGTGCCATAAGTTAAACTTATCATCATTTAATTGTGCCCTTCTGAATCTCCATTGACCATTTTCATTAATATTTCAATTGTTCTTTTTATGACATTTTATTTCGTATTTTCTTTTAAAGGATGTTTTAATTCGAATTTAATGTGTTTCAACAAATTTTTAACAGGTCTCTAATAAAAGTGATACAATATTATTCGCTTAAGAAAGAAGTTTTTACCTTTGTTGTTGTAAGTAAGGTACTTACAAAAAGCCTTCTCAAACAGTAAGCGCATAACAATGGTATTCCAAATGTAGGTTAAATCAACAATGATTTTGGCGCCGTTATAATAAAAAATATACATGTACAAAAAATTTGGCGTTATGTATGTTATCTAAAATAATCGTGATATTTTCTTTACTAGTATCATTCACTAAGTTGTTTTCCTCCACAGAGTTCCTTCTAATGGATCCTTCCAATTCATAAATAGCTTAAAAAAACCATAGGAAATGATCTGAAATCTCCAAAAGAAAAGACGAGAAAACGCAGCGTGCAAAGATCTTCTCGACTAGCACGATCGACCATAAGTAAAGTAAGTACATTTTTTTTGTTATAAATTAAATGAAGTAAAAATTTTGTTCTCATTAATTAATCAAAGTTTCCGATTTTGAAATATTGCAACATACTTTTTATATCTTACCGAGAAAGGAAGTGTAAACATATTTTTCCCAGAGATCTGCCAAGCAGGAAAAGATCCTACGAGACCTGACAAAGCAGTTCCTAGCGAATCGAATGTCTGCCGCCGGGGTATCGTACATCGTCAAGTCCCGAACAAGGCTAAGAAGGTGGATATGGTTGGCAGCGGTTGTCATGTCCATTTGTTTTATGGGATATATGACAGTGAATGTGATACTAGAGTATACGGGTTACCCGAAGATGCTAGTTAGGGAGGTGAGAAATATTTTTTTCTTTAAACGCAACATGCGCTATATAACATACAAATTCGTAGATGATCGCATGAGACTTGTCTCGCGAGACATGTTGAGCATCTCGCGAGAATCGCATCAGACAAAAATTAGGTAATCCGAATGTTCGCCAATTTTGGCTTAAAAAAACGCGCCAAGGGTGACCGTACAGTAAAACTGATCCAGATTTTGTCATTTGACTCTGGTTCAAAATTACGAGGCATTCCTTGATGGGAAGGTATACCAAACTCGTTAACGTTAATGCACAGTCAAGTAATCCCCTGCGTCGCTAAGTAAGTATATCACACTTAACAATTATAAAGATTTATAATTTTAACTTTCAAAAAATTTATCTAAAAATACATCTTGAATTGAAAAGCGTAATTCTGTATATAGAATGCCCAGTAATTTAATTTTGGAGCGCCAATATCGATAGTGATATAAAAACAGCGAAGTTATAGGAAGCTACTACAGGCAATAGAATCACACGTCGCTGCCAATAATAAAATGAAGAATTTAGCAATCGTGTTATAAGTACTAAACGAGTACACTTATGAAAAAACAGTTATTTAATATCATATCACAACTTCTGCAGAGATATTCGAAGAAAAGAACGCGTAGAATGTGTTTTTGTCATCATTGGTACGAAAGATGTTTTAGTCTTTAATTTCTTAAAGCTAACTTTGTAAATCAATAACTGATGATCAAAAAATGTAAATCAATAACTGATTGTAAATCAATAACTAACTTGCGCTAACTTTGTAAATCAATAACTGATGATAAATGTGTCTACAGATATTTACTGTCTGTCTAACCTCAAGGATAGCTTAAGCCAATTCATCTATACCTGTCTGTTGTCATGGTAGCAAGACACATTCCATTTACGACATGAGCAGTGAGAGAAAGACCACAACTATGGCTTACCTTGAGAATAATATGCAGTAACCCTAAATATCGCCACAATTTATCACATTTTAATCCCCATTTGAAATGGATGGGTCTCGTTATTATAATAAACCTAGCTAACCATACTATTTGGCGGGAGTGGTTTTTGTAGAAGAAATTCTTTTCTGTGTATTTCGGGATGTGATTGCTTTGAAACTTCATAACAAATCAATATTTCTTACGTGCATTTCTACATGCAAGGTTTTTTTATTGAATCGCTGCTGCTTCATTAATTTGCAGTTGGCATTTTTCACATATGTTTTTTTTTAATTTTCGAAATCTGGCAACCAATTATTTATTCTACTCTTCTAGGACCACTGCAAATCATTTTGTCTAGTAATTGTGTAGTCACTTTTATATATATTAAATAATTTTATTGAATAGAACCAAGGTAAATGGGTACTCTAAAGTTAAGTTGACGTTCTAAAATCAAAGGCTTGTTGTAGAACATAGGTTCCCAAAGTGGTCTAGGAGGACCCCTGGGAGTCCACCTAGATGTAAAAAAACAGGGGTTCACAAGTTGTAAGTAGGGGTCCACGAAAAATTTTCTGGTTTTCATAATAAAGAATAAAAAATTTGATTGGGATTTACCTATCAATGTAGGCAGGTAGCATCATTCACTAGGTAGGTACTCAAAAATATCCGAGATTCAGTTCAAACACAGATTTGAATAGAACAATAGATAATAGTACAAGAGTGTACACCACATGTCGAGACTTGCAAAGTGCCGCCCGTGCGTCGTCTCATTATAAGTATGACTATCTTTTATTGTTGATTTACATTTCAGAGTTCATTGTATATTTTTTGTCAATTGTTGATTGTTTGTAATAATAAATGTTTATAATTTTGTAGAACATCAAGTATTCTTTTAATAAATAGGACACAAGAAAATGTGCTACTTTTTTTTCTTAACACCCCCAATTTAGGGTTATATTTTTTAAGAGATTTGGAAATACAGTAGAAATGCAGCAGCAGGGGTCTACCGAAAATAGTAAAACTTTGAAAGTGGTCCACGAGAAAAAAAAGTTTGGAAACCCACGTTGTAGAACATTTCTGAGCATTTTGTATATGTGTATTGGTTTATAATATGAAGCATCAAATTTCTCATAATTATTCAATAATTTCTCTTAATTCTCATAATAAAATCCAGCATTATCTCATCAAATTTTTCATAATTAGTGTGTTAGTTTCTTGACCGACATTCATCAATAAATACGGGACATACATTTAAAGCAGGATATATTTAAAAAATAAATAAATACTTGAAATTTGAATTATACTGTATTAAAATTATTTGTTGTTAAAAAGTATGTGTTTATCTTACATTAAATTTATTAATTTACATTGTCGCATTTCTTATAGTATAGCATTACCGTAATGAAATTGTTTACAATATATGGTACACTTTAATATCTCTACTGTTAACTCTTAATGCATGTGTCACAGAATAACAATGTGCTACATGGTTATTATTAGAAAATAACGACATAAGGTATGAAAGAATCGTCTTTCATTTTATTTTGATTATTAATGTAATTATTTTCAGCTGCTTATAATTTTTCACATTTAAGAACGAAACAAAGTATCATAAGTTTCTACTTACTTGATGTGAGAAGTGTTTTAAATGAGTATATCCATCAAAATGGCAGTTACTTAGCTCTTCTAGCCTGATTTGAGCAAAATGTTTATGCATTAACTTAGTTTGCTTAATTTAGGTAATTCATCTTTTAGTCCATCTCATGAGCATGATTGTTTCTCAAATAATATGCAGAAAAAGTGTGTGGCCATTTTTTTGAAACTCATTATATGTAATTCAGTTTTTAAAAGACCCATGGCAATATTACCTAACGTATTTAAGATATTACGAGAAGAAAGTTCGTTGTTTATCTTTCTCGTATGGAATTTCTTAAAAATATAAGATTCCAGAAGAAATAAAAACATAAAGAAAATGACTACGATATTGGTAGCGTCCTGTCATAAGAATTTTTTTCGGTACAGATGCCGTAAAACCAAGGATGACAAATTCTGAATTTTTTGGCGATGAAGAAATGTTGCTAAGATGGCGTATTGTGACGTGTACGCTGACGTAAATACTACGGCTGTCAAAATAGCATTTTCTACTTAATTCTAATAAGTCTCCTTATCTATTGCATAATAAAAGCCAAGGGTTAGACTATATTTGAGAGTGCCCCTTGAATTCTTGCCTAGTTTATCGCCAAGCTGGGTGATATTGTTCTATTTATGGTAACCTTAAACTTTATTCTGAAATCCATTCACGGTTCTGATTATTTTTCTTCTCAGGATAAATTGAAGTAATATCTGTAGGTGCTATTAGAGAATTCTGTGTACCTCAAAGTGAGAATATTCCAGCAAAATAAAAAGTGTAAATTTTTTCTTTTTTCTTTTTGTGTGTGCTTACTGCATTATTTTTGAAATTTCATTGTGTTTTGTCCGTCATTACTGTTTGCAAAGCGTTCCACGAGAACAGGATTGGCGCCAAACAAAAATTGCCTATCTCGCCAAGGGTCACCCTCAAATATATTTTTACCCAGCTAAGTTGCCAAATACATCAGAAAATCTGCCACAAAAAATAATCAAACTCTGAAAATTTGAGATCCTGGATTATACGGCATCTAGGCCTTTTGTTCTCCCTGTTGTCTTAAGATTATTAATGGAGATTTCAATAAGCTTATTTCAAATGATTTTTATTGTTTATTTTTCAAGGGCAAACTCGAAACAAAACTGTTCTTCCCGGCCGTCACACTTTGCCCGTTGAATCCAATTTTGCCTCATCACATTGAAGAGACATCTGTTGCCTCCCTTCTGATGCTGAGAAACTCAACAAGTATTCCGTAAGATCTTGTTTAATAATAATGTAATTTCTACATATGAATTCATTGATTCTGATTTTACACCATGCATTTAATTAAGTTAACATATGTTTTAAATTTTAGTATTTTTCTGTTTTTGGGAGCAGAACTACTGACACTACTGACCAGGCACTACTCTGAGCACGTCATCGACATAAAAATCATTTTTAAGTACCGGTGACGCCAACGGAAAACTTTCTTTTTCATCTTCAGCCAATTGAAGAAGATTTCGCGTGACTAGAAACGAAGCACAAATTGTTCCGTACATAACAGTAGTCAAACGATAATGTTTCAATCGAGCATCATCACTATCTTCCCAAACAATTTGAAGTAAATCTTGCTGCGAATGGTGGACCTTTATTTGTCTGTACATCTTTTGCACATCAGCTGTTGGAGCAATCAAATGTTTACGAAATCGTAAAAGAGTTTACCAAAGTTCATCTTGAACAATTCCACCCTTTAATAATATATCATTCAACAAAATATAATTAGATGTTTTTGCTGAAGCATTAAATACAACTCTAAGTTTGCTCGTACTTTTGTCTGGTCTAAGTACAGTTTGGTGAGGGATTTAATAATGAGGATGCATGGAAAAACACTTTCGTCAACTTCTTCCATATGCCCAAGACCCTCATATTCTTTGAGAAAATTATGATAAAGTTCCTTAACAATTGAATTTCTATCAAGTCTAGTTATAGTACTATTGAGCATTCTAACGGCCAAATCTCTTGATAAACCAAATTCGACTTTGTTTTTTACTAAGAGCATTTCAACTATATAACGGCTGATAATGTCTCTATAATGAGTGGCATTAAAATGTTCCATGCAATATTTCAATTCATCACTCATAGGAGACTTTTCTTCCAAAGCTTCAACCTCCCAGAACGACCTTAGTGTTTTGCATAGGCCACTCTCTTCAACGAGTTAGTGACAAAAAGTTTTGTTTGTAGAATTACATGGCACACTTCCAGTAATTAAATACACGAAATATGTATTTTGGAGTAAAATATGTTCATTTATTCTAAATTTGACTAAGTTTCAAAATTTCAAAGAAAGTTTTACCTCCAAACAAAATATCCACTTTCGATGGTTCAAAAAATCAAAAATCCGCAAGTGCGATACCGGTAGGCAACTGTAAATTGCGAATATCTAATTGTTGCGAAGGTGTCAAATTAGAAACTTTAGAAACTATACTAAGAATTCGATATCTGTCACGAGTTCATTATCTTTACTTGAGATAATTGTATTTTTACTAATTGTCCCACTGATACTAATGACTCATTTAATCCACCAATTGGAACATTAATTTTATTTCCTTTTAATCCCAAATATCTTGCACAATCATTAGTAATTAACGAAGCCTGAGAGGCGTTATCAAATATATTTTGGTGACATTCGACACATCTAGATTTAGACGAGCATTCATTTAATTTATGTGATGAATTCAGTCTGTTTAAACACAAATTTTTGGATTTATAAAAATGAAACCGCTTAAGTACTTTCATTTTCATATATAATTAGCATTTATACAATGAGTGATTCGAATCACAAAGAATTCAATATTGAAAGGCAGATTTAATCAAAAAGGTTTTAAGTTTGTAAGATGGAAATGAGCTTTTTTTCCATTAATATTAGTATGATTTGAAAACTTGAATCAAAACAAGCAGCTCTTAAGTTTTCTAATATTTGATATCGTTTTTCTAAGAAATTGATGGAAGTATATTAAGTTGGCATTTCAAGAAAATCAATAGTTAATTGAAATTGTCTATGAGAGTTTCTTTATTTAGCTTAGCACAAATTGAATTTATCAACAAATTTATTGGGTTCAAATTCCAACGCTTTCAAAGAACGAATGTTTTTCAGCAAATTATCTATAAGCATACGGAGCCCAAAAGGGTTTTTTTGGTTAATGGCTTACAATTAATTATATTAGGGCGAGTCAAATGAAAGTGAGCCAATGCGAATATATGACAAACAGAGTACTTTATTTAAAAGGAGTCACCATGAACATTGAGACATTTATCCCATTGACAATTGTGCCGCGTTATACCCGTCTCATAAAACTCCTTGGGCTGTCGATTCAAAAAGTCTGTAACCGACTCCTTCATGGCGGCGTCCGACACGAATCTGGTACCCTTCAGATGTTTTTTCAGTTTCCCGAAAATTTGAAAGTCGCATGGCGACAAATCTGGACTGTATGGAGGATGTTGCAGAGTGTCCCACTTGAACTTTGCCAGTTGGGTCTTAACCACATCAGTGACGTGGGAATTTCCTCGGAACGACGTGGGAACAATTGAATTCGCCACCCCCGAAGAAAGCAAAGGCTGTCATTTCCTCGGGAAAGGTGCTATTGACTTTTTTTTCGATCATCAGGGGCCATTACTGATTGAATTTGCTAAACGTGGAGAGACTATCAATAGTTCGCGATATTGTGCAACGCTGGATCGGCTGCGTGTCGCAATCAAGAACAAACGACCTGGAAGATTGACGAATGGTGTGATCTTGCTACACGACAATGCTCGTCCCCACGTCGCTGATGTGGTTAAGACACAACTGGCAAAGTTCAAGTGGGACACTCTGCAACATCCTCCATACATCCCAGATTTGTCACCATGCGACTTTCACATTTTCGGGAAACTGAAAAAACATCTGAAGGGTACCAGATTCGTGTCGGACGCCGCCGTGAAGGAGTCGGTTACAGACTTTTTCAATCGACAGCCCAAGGAGTTTTATGAGACGGGTATAACGCGGCACATTTGTCAATGGGATAAATGTCTCAATGTTCATGGAGACTCCTTTTAAATAAAGTACTCTGTTTGTCATATATTCGCATTGGCTCACTTTCATTTGACTCGCCTAATATTTTGAACATGGCTTTCAACAATTAGTTTAGTATTCTCATAACGAAGCGTGATAGCTTGAAACAACCATTCATAATTATCATTTGGGAACTGCGCCTATTTTGCAGCACTTTTAAGGAAAGCGTACATATAATAAAATTTCGAAAGCTTATCTAATTTGGCTTGAATATTGCCGCGTTTTCGATTTAATATCTTAAAGGATGATATTATTCCAATTTGGTTCTCCCCGACTGACGCCATCCATAAAATGTAGTGTGGTGTTTTTAGAATAGTTCCATGCGATTCATATAAAGTTTTGTTTTGCATATAACAATTGGGGTTATATTCGTTTTCAAACAAACTAACAAAGATGAACGAGTGGATGTACTAACTACAACAAATGTGAGTTTTTTATTCCACGGCCTTTGGGGTTGTTGGTGCATTTGGCGTAAGGAAAAAACAGCCAACTCTCAAAGCGTTGGCACCAACACCAAATCTCCAGAATTTGGCGAAAAATTCAGAGTAAAATTAATAGCAAAAATAAATGCATTGTTTTTATATTTTGATATCTACGCTAAAAATTCTATTGAAATCAACTTGCTAAACGTTATTATGTTAAAGAAAATTGGTGACTTCATATGAATTGCTTACAGAAGGGAAGTAATCGGATGTACGATGAATAAGAGGGCAGATTTGTAAAGGACATCGCTTATGGGAGGAACGTATGATGAATAAAAGGTCTGATTCGTAAAGAACATCGTTTAAAAGAGGAGAGTTAATGAATAAGAGGACTGAACTTGAGTCGTTGTGAGATAAGGCTGCACATACAAAGCTGTGCACAGGCTGAGGGTCTCTCGCAATTGGGAGCCAGGGGACGAGGGACCGCTCTCTTCCACGCAGCTTCGGAAGGACCTCCCACATTAAACGAACCCACCAGCAACTTTTATATCTTGGTATTTTTTGACTAACAGTTTTCTCGGGAAATGGTACCACTTATTTTACATGGCCCTCATAATGAATCATAAAAGCTTGAAAGAAAATATGTTAAATGAATGGCAACTATAAAAGCTTTCGTTTTCAATTAGCAGAATTTGAAAAAAGATCTATGATATACATATATTTTTTTAATTTAAGTAAAAATATCTTGAGAATTTTGAATTTACCAAGGAGCAATGGAAGTGAAGTTTCCTTTCTTTAGGAAGAATATTTCAGATTGTAATCGAATCTTCGAAGTAGGCATGAAGTGAAACTTTAATGTAAACTAAAGTATGTGGAGGTGGTACGTGAATAATTGCTAGTCAATGTAAAGAGCATTTGAAGTACACCTCATCGTCATCCAGTCATATATTACGGAATTAATGAGATAAAACATCTTTGAGAAATGCAGCAGATCCTCTTTCTTTACGAACTTCTAATTTACGAACAACTGTTTTTACGAAGTAGCTTACGTTTCCACCAGCAAGGTCCCCTGTGCCTAACCCAAGAAGGGTTCTAACAGTTTGGGTAGGAGTTGCTGGAAGGAAGAAACAATAGGAGGACAGGGGGGAAGAATGGGGGAGACAGTTGCGTATTTTGCGCAATTTAGAGAACAAGATTATTGAATGCAAGTAGAAAAGGGGTAAGCAGGTTGCGGAGTAAAGACAATAAAAACATAATACAATGTGATAAAAGTAACAAACAAGGAGAAGAGAATACAGGTGAAAGTCTTGATTAAATGAGAGAAGTACTGCGGGCAAATGTTCTGTGAGTGGGAAAATAAGCTATGAGAGTATGTACAAGTGATGCAGTCCTAGTAGGCATGAGAAGAGTACGAATGAGGTTGAGCACTGGTGTTGAGGGAGATTGGCTCCTAATACTCCGTATCCGAGTCAAACAGGTCCCCTTGGCTATCGTCATCATCATCATCTCTGTTCTCGTTTGGTATGATTAAGTCTCTATGATTGAGAAGGAATGAAATGAGGGCGATTAGCTTTGGTCTGGCATAGTGGTTGCTAATGACGTTCTGAGTTCATTCTAGACGGAGATGTTTACATGGTCTGTTAAAGTGCCACGAGATAGTAAGTGGGCAGGTGGTACGGGCTTCCAGTGTCGCAGTTGTCACTTGAGAGGGCTCCAATCCGGTGGAGATACGTGGGGAAGGTTCAGTGACGAAGAGAGTAATTTGGCGTATGGAACAAGGAGTGTAGCGCTTCACCTTTGGTATGATGTTATGGGCAAGGCGTCCCGCTGCGGCCTTTTTACGAAGTAGTGGCGAGAGATACTCTACTCTGAACCCAATGGATACAATAATTTTAACTTTCATTTACTAAATGAACGCTTGAGAGTTTTTAGAGAACTTGCGTTTCTGAAAAATGGTTTTCTTTTTCGATTTTTATCTGACATGATCTCTGATATTTTTTTCAGTTTTTTATTTCATTTCATTTCTTTTTTTGTTTAACGCCTGAGAATTTGAGTCATTCTTAAACAACGAAGCGACTTGCGCAGGCATTCCAGACATTCTGACAGCAATTGCTGAAGATATCAAACATTTGATGGGAAAGAATTGTAATCTTCTGCCCTCTCTGTACCAGATGCTTCAGAACATAAAAGGAAGAAAAACTCTTTAAATATTTGAACTCTGTTGTTCTGTAGTTGGTTTCGTTTCTTTTGAATAAGTGAATTTACAAAAGTTTTGTTAGTCGAATGGGAAATTGAGTTCTAAAAGACGTATACGAAAAATATGAAATAATACAAAAATTACCAAAAATAAAACACGGATTTTCAAAGAACAGCCTATCAACAATTTTAAAAACTCGTAAATAAATCCTTGAAAAATGAACAGCAACAAGCACAAGTGCGCTCTTCTGTAAATATTATTGAAAAAGAAAACATGCAAAACTGTCAAAAAACTGCTTTCTTGGCTAAAAAATGAATGAACATTCTTGTTGACGGTAATGTCATTAAAGATAAATCCAACACAGCTTTGCAAAGAAACTGAACATAAAATATTTCAAACTATCAGACGGTTTGGCACCAAAACTTTAAAACCAGATTCAATTTAAGATTCAGAAAATTATGTAGTGAATGGAATGAGTAAAATGAAAGTAGGTGTTGTGTTTTTAAGAATGAATCTTATTTTACATCTGTTTCTTACAGTGGTTTCTAGATAATTCCTTATAACAGTATTTTTTTAATAAAGAAAAAGTAGTTTGATAAAAAAATTACATCTTAATAATGTAACACATTATTTTTCTATTTCATGAAATTTCTTTTTCTAAGAACTATTTTACCAGACCCGACAAGTACATAAGAATGAGCATCTACTACATAAGATTTTTGAAGCCACATTAAAAGTGATTTTGGAGATATCGCAGTTACAAATAGATAAGATTTCTAATTTGGCTCCGACCAACTTGTCTAGTGGTCAGCGTACCTGACTGCGGATAAGGAGGTCCTGAGTTTGAATCCCGGTTCAGGTATGGATGTACTTTCTCTCTCTATTTATCCTGTCTTTGTCCTTCCCTTGTATGAATGGGTTGTGAACGGATCCCTATGGCATGAGTGTACTGAGGAAGTCGGACTGCACACCAAAATATGGTTTAGTTGAAAAAGTGGAGCACAGCGCACCCCATATTGCCAGCCTAGCTGGCACACGACAACAACACCATTTGTGTCGTTTTGATAGCTGTTAGCCATGTTAATTAAGTTGAACCCAGAAAAGTATATACACTTTACAGTGTTATTTTTCGAATACAGCAAATCATTGTTTATAAAAATATTGCGTTTTTGAGACAGCATACCTTGAAAATTTAGTTTATTGCAAATGGCAATTATGATGATTTTTCAAAAACAAATATCGAATGCATTCGTTTTTGAAAAATCATCATTATTGCCATTTGCAATAAGCTAAATTCGATGTCCTTGAAATAGGAAGATGGAAATGTGTTAAAAACAAAGCAAACGTTAGACATCATACAACATTGGTGCAATCGATCAATAAATCAAGCTAAAAAAATGACTGAAGCATAATTGAATGTGATTGATAGACTACAAATAAATCATTTATCATTGAATTTATTATGAAAACCATAATTTACTTATCTTTTGAGATTTAATGGCTGGCGTAGCAACTTTTTAATACATCGCCGAAAATAATTCCTATTGTATATAAACCTTATTTTCATGAGATAAAAATTTCATTTCATATGTGTAATTGCTGACATAAATATTTCCTAAATTTTGCAAATTTGTGTAACAAGATACAAATATATTAAGATTGATTGAGATACATTAAACTATCTGAAAAATAATTAGAAGTCAGATTAATTAACGAAAAAGCTTTTTTGTGTGAGAAACATTTATTTAAAATAACTCATACAAGGGCTTCACAAATATTGAGAAAATTCGCCAATTTTCGAAAGAAAAAAATCTTTTAAAATAGGACATGATTGATGAAAGGCATTATTTTGCTGAGAATAAATTAACTTTCGAGCATTAAGAAAACACACAACTACAATTAAATTTGATTCTAAATTAGTAAAATGCTCAGAGGATATAGTTTTACTCTAATAATTTTACTCAATCTCAAATCCTGTACACCTTAGAGTAATCAAGATAATTTATATTGAAATGAATATATTATTTATATTGGAATGAATATATGAAATAATATTATATTGAAATGAATATATATGTTAATGTCAATATGAAATATCTACAATAAAAAAAATTATTTGAAGAAAATTTAAACTGTTTTTAAGACGCTTATAAATAAATTCTCTACTTTAGTGAAATTTTAAAAAAAAGAAATTCTAATCCATATTTAAAAAAAAATGAAAGATTTCTAAATGATTTACTAAATATTCATCTTCTTTGATAAAATAGGCCTGTCATATATATATATATATATATATATATATATATATATATATATATATATATATATATATATATATATATATATATATATATATATATATATATATATATAAAATTCTCGTGTCACAGTTTTCGTTGCCATACTCCTCCAAAACGGCTTGACCAATTTTGATGAAATTTTTTGTGCTTATCCGGTATCTATGAGAATCGGCCAACATCTATTTTTCATCCCCCTAAATGTTAGGAGTAGTACAACCCTAAATTTTTTTTTATTTTTTTGGTTAGTTCTGTAAGTTTCTAATAGATGGCGGTTTAGCATCCAAGTTGCACAGGTATTCGGCAGATGGCGACGTGTTTATTTTTCTAGATTATACCATCTTGGAGAAAATTATCGTGCGCGCGCAAGCGCGTGGTTAAATATAGTATTCACATATATTTTCATGATGTATAATGATACTATAACAATTTTTCGTGAATCATTTTCATAATTATACTTTGTATTGTGTTATTATTGTGCTAAGTATTTAGTTTGAATATTTTTAATATTATAAATAGTAAAATAAAATTTTATTTATTACTGTTTTTCTCTACTAATTTTCATACCACCTCGAAAATATGTAAGTATTTCTTGATAGCCTTTTATTATTTTTTATTTTTATTTTATAATTTGATAATTATTAATTTATTCAGTAGAACATTTTGATCTTATTTATTTATTCAAATGATAAATTCTTTTAATTTTTTTATTTCAGTATAATGCCGCGGAAAAAATTTTTAGTTTTATTATAATTTAAAATTAAAATAATAATAGTTCGATGTCAATGTTATCTACCTCATTTATACAATTTATTTTTAGATGTTTTTAATTTATATAGTATATTTTATAAGTAAGTCACTGATTACAAACTATAATTTAATATAAGATGAATAAAATGTAAATTCAGAAAGTACATGTTGATTTGTGCTTAATTTCAAAATTTCGATACTTTACCTATTACTTTTAAATTTTTGCGAAACGTTTTATTTTTAATCTCATATGAATGAACCTATTTTAAATTTTTTTAGAAAATATTAATTTGATTGAACCCAAGAATTAATAAAAAATTTATTCAATGTATTTTAAAAACTCAGCCACTGCAACGCGTGGCTGGGTCAGCTTTGTGTATATATATAAGTAAATAAATTTCCTTTCAAAAATAAAAAATCTATTGTTAAAATACATGCATTTAAAAATCTTGCTGGCGTTCTTTTAATACATAAATATAATAAATTTGAGTTAATTTCAAATAACTGAATAATTTTCTTCTTAATAAATATAATAATATAATAAGAAGCATATGTTATACTAGCAATTCCTTGTGTTTCACTCTTGTATTGAAGTCAATTGCTGAAGTGAAAACTCTAATATCAGTGAGTTCTTGAGTTGATTCCTTAGTTTTTGAGCAGCTCAGTTATATCCTTTATATCCAATGTCCTTGTTTCCGGTGTCCTTCCCGGTTTAATTCCCATTCTGGTGAAAATTAAATTTCCCTTTATTGATAACCAAACAGTCTAAAAGTACTTAACTGCTAAGGATTATATTTAGAATATTTCATCAATTGTTTCTGTATTGTAAAAAAGTTCAAAACAGAAGAGTGATGGTCTGCTAAAATGTAATATTGTCATCGTATCGTCTTGTTCTGCGGTTCGTCGCCATGCGCGAAGTTGTGTTTTCTAATGGGCATTTGCAGTCAAACTTTAAACAGCGGAAGTATCTACCAAAGACATGATTATTTCAAGTGAAAAAAATAACCCAGGCTCTTTGGTCACTTCAAAGATAATTGCATATGAGCTCAAAGTGTGATCTAAACTGTTTGCCTCGGACATCGGTACCACTAAAGAAATTTCGATGTACAGTGCATGAATTGATGATAAAGGTTAAGAATTATTACATGAGAAGATTTTTAAAAGATTAAAACTAAAAAAAGACTGGCCAATAAAAAGTAATACATACAGATATTGCTGAAATATTTAGTGTTTCTTCTAATTTAAATAGCCCATAAATATTAGGTTTACCGGAAAGCTCTGTCCGTTTTAGAATGAAAAAGGAATACATTTTTTCATACTTTGGATAAACTTTATTGAATACTATAATTGCCATCATTATTTATGACTTCTTGCCAGCGTGATGCCAATTTGTATATCCCATTTTTAAAAAATGTCTCATCTCTAGAAGCCAAAAATAGAACCAATACTTGTGTGATATCTTCTTCGTTTTTGAATTGTTTGCCCTACAAGAAATTTTGTGAGGACAGAAACAAGTGATAATGAGATGGTGCTAGGTCCGGTAGGTATGGTGGATGCGACAGAATTTCCCAGCCTAGCTCTGTGACTTTCTGACGAGTCCCCAAAGCAGCATGTGGCCTGGCATTGCATGAAGCAGTATGATGTCCTTCCTATTGAACATCGCCGGCCTCTTTTCTTGGAGTGCTGTTTTTAATTTATCTAATTGCTGACAGTACCTGTCCGAATTCAGCCTTTCGTTTGGTTTCAACAGCTCAAAATGTATTGGTCCTCGAATGTCCCACCATATACACCACATTCTCTTGTTCAGGTTCAACTTCGGTTTAGAGGTAGAGGGGGCAGGTTTCTCGAGTTCACAATATGCCCTTTTTCTTATGATGTTTTCATAGGTAATCCACTTTTCATCCTCAGTTATGATCCAATCCAATCCAAGAAAAATTGTTGCGTGCAAGCAGAGATGTGTGTATATGATGATTCGATCATTCAAATTCTTCTCACTTAACTTGTGTGGCACCCATCTCGAATACTTCCACACAAACCCTAGTTTCCGAATAGGGTCGTAAATGGTTTGTTGAGCTGAATACTTGTTGAAACTGATCGTAACCGGAGCGGACAGAACTTTCCGGTAGACTTAATATTAACGTGTTGGAAATAAGATATTTTAATTTATATGCTCGTGTCGTTTACTATAGATTATCTCTTGTTTATATTCCGAATCAGTGACCATTTATTCATACCCATAAACTACTCTCTAAAATACCCTGAAAACTCACCAAAGGTATGTACCCTTGAATACCTGCGATGCTGTATTATTCCAGTGTCCTAATTGCACATTTCAGGAATCTGGCAAGCCTAATAGGGCACATTCAGCAAAATGTCTGACTAAAATCTTCTAAATTAACCATGCAGTGGTTCACATGGATGTTAAGATGGATAATTTCAATGAATCTTTTAATTAAAATGTTAATTTTGTATATGTCCAACCTCTTCGGAGGCTCTGGCAACCATCTTCCATGGATAGTGCACCTGATAACACAAGATCGTATGCATCCTGCATAAACTGTCCGGATTCTGAACTTTCACCCGACCCTATTTTTGACTGCCAAGCAATCATTAGATCCCTGTTTCAACTTGGCGGACCACCTCAAGAGATTCTCTGCAGCCTCCAGGCCACGGAACTGGTGGCCCTCATACTTTCGAAAACTAGGACACGACAACAACAACATTTTGTATATTAAAAGTGTCTCACATTTCGTTATACTCAGTTGAAAAGTACTTATAATGTTGATTGGCTGCCGTTTCCTGGTATGTCGCTCTCACAATCGGAAGACAGTGAGTTCCTTACAGACCCATGTCAATTGCGTATGCAAATCATGATTGCAGTGTCCTCCAAGTGATAGTGGAATGTCAAGTCTGGGTGTCTGCTTTCTCTCTCTGTCTGTTTGGTCTGAGCTTTTAAATTGCGAGGATCCACTTTTAACACCAGTGGGTGTGTGCCATCGTTTGAGTTACGATGGCTCACACCCACTGGTGTCTTAATACATAGCCATCAGTTCCATCACACCTTGTAGCATCGAAACATTCCAAGTATCCGGGAGTTAGAGGAAAAAAATATGTTGCAAATCACTGCATTAAAAACAAATATGTGTGTATTTAAAAGTTTTGATGTTTTTCAGAACCAACGTGGGATATCGTGATAAATGCAATCAAGATCTCTTGTGTCCTGGTTTAGCGAGAATTGCACCTGCGAGGAAAGTCCCTGCTCCACGGAGTTCTGCCTTCCCCACTCACTGCGTCAGCTCCTCAGCCTTCTGCAGGCGCAACAGGTTTCGCACCTGTTACAGGGGTCCTCGAAGCAACGGCAGTAATTATTCTACTCCGAATGAAATGCAGCATTGCTACTGTTCTACTGATCCAGTCTATAAATCTTGGACTAACCCATCTGTAGCGCAAGATGAAGACGGTGAAATTATTATTTTTTTTAAATATTTCTTTATGTCTGTAATTACTTTAGTGCACCTTTTCTTAATTGAAATTTTTATCGTTATTTTATGTGCTGTTGCCTTTCCTATCTTGAGTTTTGCATCTTATTAAATTTTTATTCCTTTTATGTGTTTCTCTATTATATTATCATCTGATGTCTAATATGTGTTGCAAACATGACTTCGAACCGGAAGTCATCCGAAAACCAGGAAAACCCGTATTTCTATCAGTACGAAAACTAGAAGTAAACCGATAAAAAAAATATTGGTTTATTTCGGTTCGATGCATCTTCAGTCACTTTTTATTGTAACCAACTTATCAATATTTTCGCATTTAATGTCAAGGATATAATTATTATGATACACATTGCTTCTTGATTTCCTGTTTTCATGCTCAATACTTTTCAAAAATACTTTTCAGTTTCACATGAAACTGCTTACAGAAGGCATTAGTTGAATAAGTTAGCTGTAGATGATGTTTTCAGAAAAATATCAATCTGAGTTATATTTTTCACGTCTAAGATCTTGGATGTTTGTGCATACTGTTAAGAAAGACAAAGCTGCTGTTAGCAGGAAGTATACAGTGCAGCGCCACCAAATAAAAAAACGATTTGTGATGTACGTTTCTCTTCTTAATTTGCCGGAGACGTAAAACGGCTAGAGAGGATGTCCGAATTAATTCACGAAAAGCAAAAGCAATGGTGCAGTAAAGAATAAATTTAAATTGTTTAATTTTTCAAACGGCTCTATTCTATTGTTTTTCGTCCCATACTCAGTTGCCAGTAAACTGACAACTCAGTTTACTGGCAGTTTCGTCCCATACTCAGTTGCAGTCGTGTGGCCAGTAAAAACTTTTACATATACTGTGTAGGGTCATGGTAGAGTCTAGTGGTTAGGGCATCGACTTACCGTCCAGAAGGGTAGGGTTCGATTCCCAATGCCACGCAAAATACCCACCGGGTACATGCGAGATACGTGCTCGTTTAATTTCTGGAATCGAAAGTCCTGTGGTGGGTCCTTGAGCTTTACCAGGAGTGTAATGGTCTGGAGAAAATTTCCTCCCCCTCCAGATCAATTTTAAACTTGAGGGAGAGGATCCTCAAAAAGTGCTATCGGAGGGGTTTAACTTAATGAAATTTATGAACTATATGTTCCGAATTGTTTGGAATTTTCAAATCCTATTCCTTTTTAGTACCTTAGGAACATTTTAAATAATTTTTTTGAACCTAAAATGCTTTTAAAAGCTAAGGGGCTTATTAAACTTGTATAAGCTGCCTGCCTGTATATAGTTATCAACTTTCGTATCATGCCATTTTTTTTTTCTTTTTCATAATTAAGTGTTCATACTATTTATAATATTGCTTTCATTGTATATAATGTTTTAATGTCTGTCATCATTACCCTATAGAAATTGTTAACTGTCTTTTCATTGACTGTAAATTGTTTCTCCATTGTTTGTTGTATGTGTCATCATGTTATATTTTATTTTTAACTCAGAGAAAATATTGAATGCTATTGCCTGATGTTCAACAGGGCTTAAAGCCCCTTAAAATGTTTTGTAACTTCTTGCTACCAATTTGTAAGCACAATTTCTTTGCCTTGTTAAATGCCACGATGGTGGCGCCCTCACGGACCTCGTAGAGGTGTGGAGCATACTAGGTGTTGGGGAGACCTTAAGGTACAGTCCGGGGTCTGCCCACGCAGTTATGTATGTATCAGAGGAGTTTAGAGAAAAGTCGTACTTTCATTTTCCTTGTGATCTGATTAAACGAAAGACGCTCCCTACTGACTTAAATTCGCATAGCCTACGGCATACTTTCTATGCGAATTTAAGTCAGTAGGGAGCGTCTTTCGTTTAATTAGAGCAAAAGGTAAATGAAAGTACGACTTGCTGTAGGCTATACTAAAGCTTGCTCCTAGTATAGCCTACGGCATACTAGGAGCAAGCTTGACTAGTTCAGGTGTCATAAGTAACAACAATACATATAACGCGTGTTCAAATCTTTAATGGAATGCAAAGATTTTAAGGGAAGAGTAATTTAGATTATTATTTAGCTGACAGTAAATGGTAAAATTAAAATGTTGATATGTCTAAAAAAATTCATAACGGAAGCAACTTTGGAATTACAAAGTGAAGACCCCCTCAAGTCCCACAGGCTGCCTCATAGTGTGCACTAGTTGCCGGGGAGGGGGTGTTCCTGGGCGGAGTGGGTGAGGTACGTGGGGAGAGTAATCTCCTGGTAGGGTCCCCCAAGGCGTAAAGGCCACTCCACTATGTCAAGCTAAAGCCTGGGGCAACGGAGCAAAGTCCGACTTCTACCCTTGGGTTCTGCCTTGCGTGCTCCAGGTACAACAGAAGCTGCTCTTACACCCCACTTTTCATGAATCTTGTGTTAGAAAGTTCCTCAGAGCTGACCTCTAGAGTTAGGATGGCTATCAATGCTGCTTTTAGGGATACCATTCCTACCCACGAATAATACACATGCAAACATCCTGGTTCCGCACTAGTGGGTAAACACAAGAGATGCAACCAAACGGCTCTGACAAGACTGCGAAGTGGCCACCTGCTTGCTCAGAGACACGTCTCTGGTACCAAGGTCCACCCTCTGTGTCCCAAATGTCGAGTGGTTCAGGCCTCCCCATCTCATATTTTTCGGTGCATTGGGTGTGAGAGAGGGGACATGGAGTTGAGAGCAAAGGTGGTGCTTGAGACTGACTATTTTTGGATTCACATGGGGCTTAGTGTGATGGTACTGTCACGCCAGTTGGGGATAAGCAACAACAACAACAAAGTGAAGAATTAACTTTAAGCTATTTTTATAAAATATGGACCTTTTGCAAAATAATTAGGAAATTTTAAAAATTTCTTTGCAGATATTTTATAATAATCAGTAATCTAACTGGGAAGCATTTTTAACAGGATGTGATAGTTCAGTAGGAACAGTTTATTTTTGACCCCGTTCTCAATTCTTACTCTTCCCACGTTACATAAAATACTCCGAAAGTGCAACATTTAAAGAATATTTGTAAAAAATTACAATTTTTCGAAAAATCAAAATCAATAGTAAACGAGGAAGCACAATCTTCTACCGAAAATGGCGAGCATGAAGAAGATTTAGAGACTTCTTTAAAAAGTAAGAAATGGACAATGAAAAGCCTGAATCCCCTATTTCTACCGAGATTGACACCGAACTCATTTTAAATAATTTTGACAGTGAACAAAGGATCGAGAGATATAAAACTTCAGATTTCAGGAAAGAGAATTAAACTACAAATCTGCACTTGATTAGGATTCCAATGCAGCTCCAGCTTTACAAATTAGCACTGAAAGAGCATTTTCATGTTTGAAATTTATTCTCCGAGACAACACAAGTAATAGTAATAACACGTTAGATGATATTTTAATATTGAGCGGCAATATGTTAAGTGAATATAAAAAACTTGTGTTTTACATATTATTGCAAATCTAAATGCAACATATGAGCATCAAGCATGAAAGTACAAATAGTAACGGATCCGGTTGTCCAATGCGACTTTGATAATGGGTAACACCGCTCACCGCTTTTATCGTACATGCTGGTGAATTGTATTAATTTATGTAGTGTACCAATTAAGGAAAAGAATAAAATCAATTTCATTAGATATTATTTTTTGTTGGTGACAGAATGATATTTTTAGTACAAATAAAAGAAAATTCATAAAATAAAATTAACTGAACAGCTGAATAGAAATGAAAAAATTATGATTCAAACTACTGATTGCAAATGAATGTCAGTAACTCACTAGAACGTTCAGTCTATTTAAATGGATGGGCGCTCCGTGGCTGATTGGTCAAAGCATCACTCTGCTAATCGCTTGAGAGCGTAGGTTCGATTCCCACCGTGGCCCTGGGTGTTATCTTCTGTGGTTGTCATTGTGCTATTTGTCCTATTGTCGACGAAGACTTACAGGTAGATCTCAAGCATACAAGTCTGAATATATGTAATGTAATCGATAAAAAAATTTAAATCGAGACTACGTTCTCTTTTTCTATAAAGGATAATTAAACTTAATTGCCTTATTTAAGCCCTTATTAATGTTTAAAATTTATTATAAAGTCTTATTTTAACATTTATCGAAGGCTTCGTAACAATGCAAACTTTCACATTTATTTGTCATGTAGAATACGCATAAGTAAAATATTTATTGTTGTATAAATGTGTGTGACGTTTTTTAAACTGTCTTTTACTAAATAAAAATTTATTTTATGTTTTTTCTTTATATTATTTTTCTTATGTGACACACTGGGAGATAAATCCTTTTCCACAATAAGGTCGTAAACTGCAACTCATATACCGTTACTTGATGGGACAACTGTGTTTTGTTTGTAGCTCAACGGTCATTTTTTGCACACGAGGCTAATTAGATCGGGACCTATGGCTTAAAGTGGTTTCCGAACCACTACAAATATCCATGCCCAAGGTGGGATTCGAACCCACGAACTGTTGAACCGAAGGCAAGAGCGCTAACCATTCGGCCAAGTCACGGAGGTGAACAGCTTTTCCCATGTCACTCCACCACAAATGCGTTTAAAGGGTTCATTCATCATCTCAGCAAAAAGGACAAGGAAACCTCCATGCCTGCAACAGGATTCGAACCCGGGATTAACAGTTTGGGAGTCAGAAACGTTAACTAATCACTCATTGGCCATCTTCTTGATATCATGATTTCGAATGAATTGCTGCAGTCATATTATATGATTGACAAAGCAAAAAATCCAATTGGATACTTTTTCTTCGAGAAAAAGATGACAACTGATGACGGAAAACGTTGCCCTTTGTGTTTATGAGTTTTCTATACGTTCCAGAGTAGACATTTTGAGACCCACGAAAGTTGAATGCATAAATAGAAATGTTTGTTTTTTTACCATAAGCCTATATTAACGTGCAATTCTAATTTCTTTTTCTCTTCATTTCAGTACACAAACGATAAATACTAATTCATCAAGGATGACTGGGCACATTTCACAAGCTCATGTTTTCTTTTTGATTTCTCTCTAAAAAGGAAGCACACAGACAAGCGCGATGACGTCATATCCAACTGCGAGTAATGTGGACCGATTCTATGCATTAATTTGTATGAAGATTTCAATGCATTTGTGATGTTGTCACGAACCTGTCGTATTCAGGATAGCTCAATAACACAAAATACCTTGATTTCTGACAACAAATATATTCCATATTAACATACACAAACATAAATTATTAACACGAACATAAATTGTAGACGCTTTTCTACATTATTCATAGGTCATATATTTTTTCATCGCCCCAGAAGCGGGACTTCCGCTACCCCTGATAATCACGACAACCCCCCCGTTCTTCTCGCTGCGGCACGACTCAATCTGTCACGTCTCTCTCAACAGCAAAATCGAAAGTTCTCCATCCCGTTAACTGTTTTCGGATTTTCACAGGTATTTATTTACGTAAAAATCAAATCCGCATTTATATTTTTTATTGTTAATGCAGACTAGAACTACATAGAATATTTTAATTATGTGTTTAAATTTTCTTGAGCTGAAACAAATTATAGCACATTCTTCTGGTGTTGCATATTTGTACCTTATATTTAGTATGGTGTATATATAAGCGTATCATAATATCTTATAAGTTTAATTACTAAGAGTCTGATCTTCTATGACTGATAGAGTATTTCAATCAAAATTATCTGCAAAAGCTGATAATTTTCTTACAAGTCATCAAAACAGTTTTAATTGTGAGGAAGAGAATAAAGTATTTGTACCTTTTTCCTCTCCCAAACCACAGAATGATTCAATGCGAAAAAAATCCACAGAGAAAACTTTAATTGACATTAAATATAGCAAGAAAGCAGCAAATATCTTTTTTTTTCTCGTGAAATAAGATAAGGAGTTATGTGTAAGGAAAAAAAACCAATGTAATTAATTCAGAAATTATATAAGACAACGTCAAATTAGAGGTACTGACAAAAAATAAATAAAAACAATAAGAAACATACAAATGACATGAACCTGATATACGCTGATATCCTTCATTTGAGTAGAAGAGTATTAGAGCATTTAACTATGCTCTCTCTCTCTCTCCCCTCCCTTCCTCCCTCTCTCTGTCTCAATGAAGTAATCAGAATTTCTTCATTCTTGCGGTAGAGTTGTTCTCTAAGCATGTTAGAGCAGCTGGGAACACAAAATGTGCAAACACAGCATGACCAAATTTAGGCCATAACAATTTTTTCACAATGAAATTCTAGTTGAACATACCCATGCCTACTTCAAGGTCAAAATTTTCTCCTTTCAAGGTTGTTAACGATAACAACTCTGGAAACAAGCAATACAGATAAATAAAAAAGTTAGCTACAAATAAGGTGTGATAAATATTTCAAAATGCTATAATGCTCTAGATGCATAATATTCACTACCAAAGAAAAATTTTAATTTTCAGACATGGGAAACGAGATGATACTGGAGTAGATACAATTAATACATAACCATCAATTTATTCTGGCCACATCCTTGTTAGAGAGCGTGCTCATTTTGTTCTTAAATTTTTATCGCACATCCGTGCAATAATTTGTAAAATTCAACCCAGGCTTTACGCATTTGACTTACGAAAATCATATCAACCAGCTAAACTCATTCATATGGGAACGAAATCACTGACCGAAAAACTAAAAGGTTAAAAAAATGGCTGATTCAAACATAATTATTATGAAACCAAGAACAAGCTGAATAAGAAAATTAAAACAAAGCCGGTATTTTTCCACCGGTTTTTCTCCACTTAGGGTGTTTACCTTATTTAGATTAACACGGATGTCACAATTCTGAGGTACCCCAGTGATCTGTCCTCTTCTTTCTTTTCTCTTCTCTACTCTTCTGCTTTTCTTCCTCTTCTCCCTCATTGAGGTTGATTCGCAAGAGGTTGAGAATTCCTCTGCTGCAGCTATTGCCGTTGTGTTGCTATTAGCTCCTCTTGGGGACTAAATCGCCCACGTGTTTGCCGTGCGTGGAGGCCCGTGTCACTGGAAAGGAGGGTCCTGGTAATTGAGGCCCCCAGAGACCAACACATTACTTTGGCCTCTGCTTCAGGTAAACGGGAGGTGTGTTGTGGTCCTCAGCACATCAATGGGCTTTATGGATCAAGCGATCGGTAAATTTACTAGCTGACTCGTTAAGGGTGGAGGCGATCTCAGGTGAGCGTATAGAGTATCTGGCTAGCACTGGTGCAGTTGCTCTGCATCCCTTTGTTGGACTCGGTGGTGGGTGTTGCGGTCAGGTCCTGAAATTTTAATTTAATCGAGTGGAAAAAATAAGTATTTCATTTTTCCCACGGGAGCAAACACTAAATTTAAGTACTTGTAATTTTTTTATCATTAAAAGGAAGGAGGGAGCTTTCGAAAAAAAAACCTCCTCTTTTTTAATTCAGAAAGGGATATCTGGAAAAATTGGAAAAGTGAAAAACATTAAGAAACTACGCTCCGGTGACTTGACGGTAGAGGTTGCAAATTCCGTTCAAACTACCACCACTTGCTAGCTGATCTAGAGGTAACCTCATGGCAATGCAAATTTTTCACGTGGTGTTATTTCCGCAAAGGATTTGGTGAACACGCCTTGGAGAACATCAAAGCTGGAGTCCCCCAAGGTAGCATCCTGGGTCCAATCTTATACCTATTTTTCACCCGTGACTTCCCCGGTTTAGACAATAACTCAATTCAATTTGCTTTCTACGCTGATGACACTGCTATTATAGCTGATTCCATGAGGCCGAATAATACTATTCATTAACTTCAAAATGCGTTCATTAACATCGAAAAATGGTGCAGTAAATATAGAATAAATATAAATGCTGATAAATCCCAACTTATAGTATTTAATAGAAATAAGAGATATAAAATAAAATTACTTCAACGTAATAAACTCTCTATCTATTTGATAAAATCATTCCGGAAGTGAAAACCATTAAATATCTTGGATTAACATTTACTACTCAACTTTCATGGATTGCATATATCAATAACGTTATAAAAAAGCCAATCAAGCTTATGGATGCCTATTCAACTTAATTGGTAAAAACTCAAATTTAACGCTAAAACTCAAGAGACTGCTCTACCTTACTATGTTAAGACCCATCATCACCTATGCTTCCTACTGATGAACCCTTCTTGAGTATTATTTTGCCATTTCCACGGTATGCTGAAGCACTTCTTATGATTTTACTCTGGTACCATTAGTTAAGGGGCACCATTTGGGAAACCAATCTCCTTGACAGAGTAAATATCCATCTGACCCTGGGAAACTCTTGAGGTGAGGACAGAAATTATGGGGTTTGTGTAAATAATTTAACGGAACTTTGTTTGCTTCAAAGAATTATTGTAATCATCCTATGTATTTTCCTTATCTATTCCTTTGTAGATAATTTTAACGGAATTTTGTGTATACCAAGAATTATTGTCATCATCTAAGTGTTTATTACTAGAATTACTCAATTATACTAGCCGCCCAACTTGTCTCGTGGCCAGCGTGCCTGACTGCGGACAGGGAGGTCCTGAGTTCGAATCCCGGCTCGGGCATGGATGTATTTTCTCTCTCTATCTATCTTGTCCTGTCCTTGTATGAATGGGTTGTGAATGGTTGTCTACCCTATAAACGGATCCCTATGGCATGTATGTACTGAGGAAGTCGGACTCCACACCTAATTCTGGTTCAGTTGGAAAAAGTGGAGCAGCGCACCCCCATATTGTCAGCCTAGCTGGCACACGACATCAACAACAACTCAATTACTTAGTTTAAAATAAACACAAGTCATGCAGAGTGCATCCAGTGGGAGCACTTACCACAATATATTTTTATTATTCATTATTGTATCTTTTATTTCTGGTTTGTTAATTACGAGGCCAAGACTATCCAAGGACTCCAGTTCATTAGAGAACGAGGTACATGGCCGGAAGGCTACAGACCTCCCTCAATCCTAGATCCTAAAAAAAATGGGGATGTTAAAATACCTAAATTGTTTTCAATTATTTTTCTAAAGTGTCCTTAATATATTAAACGCTTATAGAAATTTTTGCTACATAAATACATAAAAGGATTTAAAATATTCCAGATAAATTTTAATTTTTTAGTAAATTAAGTTTCGATAAAATTAATGTAAGAAGTTTTAGTTCGAATAGTTTGAAAATGTTTTCTAGTTTTGTTTCTGGTCAGTTTTTGTCATTCTTAAAAATTGAGATTTGAAAACTAAAATGCCTGTCGTATTTTAGAACTTTATTTAGGCACTTATTATTTAGTCTTTTTGATTCTAAAATGCAAATGCAATGTACTAATTTGTTAATAATAATTTATACATGTTTTTTCCAAAGAAAGCTAAGATATATTTAGATTTCAATTTATTATGATATTAAAATATTGTCTAAAAGTCAATTCTTTAAAATACTTTATTTCTGGTAATAAAATACATGCACTTTTAAAAAGGGGAAAAATATCTTTTACTTGCATTCTAAAATATAACTACGAAATATTATATCATTCTAGCATTAAGCTTAAATGTTAAGGAAGGAAATTTATGTCTTAAGAAAACATTTAATTAAATAAAATGATAAATAAAATCGAATTAAATAATGAGTATTTAACTCGAAATATTTTTATTAAATTATCAGGGAAGGGATGCTCTTAAAATTTAAACGAAAGTTAGCTTAAAAAATCGACTTAAATATAAATACATAAATACTTTCACAAAGCATTATTTAAATAATAAATTATACTGACTTATACAAATTATCGTTTTTACCTGCATCATATAAATGTTAGGGCAGCATTGTAACATGAATATTAAAAAATGCTTTTTTTCTTCATTTTTTTCAATTTTGAATTCGCGATTTATCAGTTTTAGATGATTTTGCAACTATAAAATTGGGAAGCTTTTCAAATTACTTATTTTTATTTATATTTTATTTATTTTTTGTTGAATTTTGAAAAACCTTAATTTTAATACTATTTAGAAGAAATAAATCATTATAAATATATTTACACAAATATTTGTTCATTACTTAATTATGTTTAACAATTAATATCAAATTCTATGCTGAATAAGAAATCATCACTTTTTCATTGTTTTTTTTACATTTTAAATGAATAAATATCTATTGTTGAATTTTTTTTAATATGAACACTACTTAAAAACTAAAACTTTTTTCGTAAGAGATGTTTAAAAAATGTTTTGCTATCGGTTAAGTCTTGATTACATTCTAATAGCAATAACGATTAAAAATAAATACTCCATCCGTTAAAAATATATTATTTTGTGGTATGATGGTTTGTTGATATTAGACATTTATATTAAAATATATGTTGAAAAGATTGAAAGGCTGAGTTAACCTTGCCACCCCGAGGATCGAACCTCCGCCCTGTATCTTAGACGCTAGCCCTAAAGCACTGGGCTTCTTCAACATTGCTTACATAATATTTCAATTTAGGAAGATCTAAAATGTTCTTAAAAACATTTTGGAGCTTTTTCATTACCAATAATCAAATTGGTAACGAAAAAGTAATGGAAAAAAAATGGAAATATAACTTACCAATAATCAAATTCTATAAAAAAAAAAAAGATAAAAAGAAATTTCAGTTTGATTGAAAAATTGATTTAGAAAAGACCTCTCCACTGTTAAACAACTCGTCAGAATAACCGAAATAATTGGAAATAATATGCATAAAAAACTCTATACAGCCATGACTATGTTAGACGTATCTAAAGCCTTCGATAGAGTTTGGCATGATGGTCTCATCTTCAAACTTAATTTAAACTCAGATATCATTCATCTAATTCACAATTATATTAAAAATCGCTATTTCCAAGTCAAGCAAAATGATGTTACCTCACTGACACTTAATATTAATTCAGGCGTTCCCCAAGGCAGTATTCTTGGACCTAATCTATTTTTTAATTATGACTTCCCAATTTCTACTAATAACACAATAAACATCGCATTCTACGCAGACGACACTGCTATCCTAGCAGAATCAGCAAATCCTAATCATGCTCTCAAGAAAATACAAAACGAACTATTCAAAATCGAAAAATGGTGTCAAGACTGGCGTGTTGTCATAAATGCAGATAAATCTCAAACTATAATATTCTTAAGAAAGAAAAGAGTTAAAATGAAACATAAAATTACAAATAAATTAATATTATTTGATAAAACTATTCCTCAGGTTAAAGAAGCTAAGTACCTTGGCCTCACTCTCACATCTAGATTCACTTGGACCAAACACATTAATAATGTCACCAAAAAAGCATATTCTGTTTTCTGCTGCTTAAAAAATCTTATTGACAGGAAATCAAAACTTAATAGAAAACTGAAAAGACTATTATACATTTCTATGATTCGCCCCATTGTCACTTACGCTTCCCTTGTTTGGAATAACATTGCCAAAAATGGAAGAAGAAAACTTCGAAATTTTCAAAATAAAATTTTAAGAATTATAGCAGGTGTTCCCTACTATGTGAGAAACAAAAATATTGAAAAAGACCTCAAAATTGAAGACATTTTAGTGCATATTCGTAAATTAAATAAGAATTTCTATGAAAAAGCTAAACTCTGCAATACTGCAAATTTCAATGAGATTTTTAATTATAAATATATTCCTGAACTTAGCAAATGTATACCTATTGCTACTCAATTTTTCCTAAGTGAAAATGAATTTTTATAAGTGTTTACAGCTATTTTGTATATAGTGTACATATTCTACATTTTCATCTTGTATTTCTCCTATATTTTGTATCTTTTCAACTTTAACACTTGCAAGTATTTTTTCTTAGAATTTCTACTGAAATTTATTCAAGCTCTGACCACTAGGACAGCTTCATGCTGATTGGATATTAGGATTCCATTGCATTCCTTACTCCGCTGTACATTTCAGCGCTTCTCCGTTAATAATGTCAAGTTTCTCCATTCGGAACTATTTCAGATGAAAGAGTAAAAGCCTGCTTCGCAGGCTGACACTCTGGAATAACCACAGATCCAAGATTGAAAAATTGAGCTAATTTTAATATATATGAAAGAAACGAATAAAAATTGTTTAATCTTATAAATTTAAGAATCTAAAAATTTTAAAATAATTTATTTCTTTTAAAATCTTGTTAGTTGTAAAAATATTCAGTTAATTGCAAACTATAATAAATTTAAAATATATTACAAAATACTTAAATGTTTGTTTTAAATTAAATTCCACATGCTAAAACTATTTTAAATTTATTTATTTGAAAGAATGAAGATTTTGATATGAAATAACATTTTATAACAATAAAATGTGAAATTCAGATTTGTGTATTGTAACTTCTAGTTGTATGCCGAAATTATAAATGAAAATTTTAAAATTATCGATAAAATCTAAAAATCTATGCAAAAAATCAAATCCATACACAAAAATTCATGTTATATATAATCTTATTCAAACTGGAAGCTCAAGGCTTTTAGAAATACATTCAATCTGAATGAAATTTTCTAAAATTTCAGTTAATAGTGACTTAAATTATAATTCACTTTTCAAAGATCTTGAAAAACCGTATAAACATTATTGTATTGCCTTTCTCATGACTGGTACAATTCTGTTTGCAAAGAAAATATTTTTAAATGTGAAATCCTCTTTAAAGAGCCCGAGCATTAGATTCCCTTGCTGGCAAGAGATGTGACATTATTTTCTGTTGGATCCCAAGTCATGTAGGTCTTGATGGCAATGAGAGGGCTGATGCAGCTGCTAAATCTGCATCCGGCCCATCTCTTCCATCAGTTCCCTTGTCTGATGTTTTGTTGTTGTCGTGTGCCTGCTAGGCTGGCAATATGGGGTGCGCTGCTCCACTTTTCCAACTGAACCATATTTGGTGTGGAGTCCGACTTCTTCAGTACACACATGCCATAGGAACCCGTTTATAGGGTAGGCAACCATTTACAACACATCTATACAAGCAAAGGACAAAGACAGGATAGATAGATAAAGTATATCCATGCCCAAACCGGGATTCGAACCCAGGATCTCCCTATCCACAGTCAGACTCGCTGACTACTAGACAAGTTGGGCGGCTATTACTAACTAGTAAGTAATGTATGCTTACAACATATAATTTGAGAGTAATACTTAACATGTAATATAATCTAAAATAATATTTAAAGTTCTGCATTTTAGTGAGCCATTTATTTCATTTTATTTTTATTAAATGTGTTTGGTGGCGGAAAAATACGAAATTTAAAAATATAACAAAATTAGAGTGTAAAAACTCTGTAATACAGATATAAAATGATAAACACTTCGAAAAAGATACCATGTAATAAGATGTTAATTTTAAACTTAATTACCTTTTTAAATAAGCTTTTTCGGTAATTAAAAAATATTATTTATCTTAAGAATTGTGATATGATTTTTTAACACGTAAGTTTCTTTATCAAAATAAGCAAACCTAGACTGTGTCAAAAGGGCGATTTTTAAGAAAAAGTAGCAAACAGTAAGCATCATAAAAAAGTTTCGTCTATTAAAGGTTTAAACGTTGCCGTTTTCATTAGTTAATGACGCACAAAATAATCTTACGGCCTATATCCAACGTTTGGTAGCAAAAAATTTGATTTAAATTTCTTTATTTCTCAAGGCAATTAGCAAAAAACTCCATAGAGATACATAACGGTCGCCAAGATTCGGACAGCGGAAATCTCATGCGTCGGCCCGGGTAATTAAGGGGCTCTAGTAAAAGGGTGTAACAACTAAAAATCAATTTATAAAAATCTATTATCAATAATGAAAGATATTTGTCTTCAGATCTTAATACTAAAATCCATGGAACTTGCTGGTTTATTATTGTGCATTAGGAATTTATTCATACAAGAGATTTTCCCACGCTTTCTTGAGAAATTTTGGTCTGCAAACTCCAACGCCACGAGAACAAAATCATTAAAATGTGTCCAAGGACTCCAGTGTATTTCAGAAACGAAAAATATTCAGTAAATTTAACAGAGAATACTTTATAGAGCACATAATGAAGTTAGTGGAAAATTTGTATAATATTAGGTTGGTGCGTATGAAATGTCGGATTCTTAAGTGATTGTATAAAACTGCATATCTTTCTTCAAAAGCTGTTTATTCAATCAAAGTATGCTCCATTCGCTTCAATACACTTCTCCCAACGAGATTTTAAAGCGTAGATGCCTGTCTTAAAAAATTTTGGTCTTTAGAATTAATAAACTCTGATATCGAGTATTTTAGACTGTCTTCATTTTCATAGTGTTTGCCCCTTAAAAACAGCTCTAAATGCTTGAAAAAATGAAAATCGGTCGGCGAGAGATCCGGTGAATAGGGTGGATGCTGAAATGATGAGCATACGTTTAACCGATCCAGCTTATTTCGCTCTGTCAGTGCGTGCGGTACCCACTTGTCCATCTTCTTAACCTTGCCAATCTCAGAAAGGTGTCTCAATATCGTTGTATGGTCAACTTTCATCCTGATAGCAAGTTCCCTCGTGGATACGGCTGGATCCGCTTCCAATAGAGCCTTCAGGTCATCATTCTTCACAGACGTTTTGGGTCTTCCACGCGGCTCATTTTGCAGTGAAAAATCGCCAGTCCGAAATTTTTCGAACCAACGCTGCACTTTCCGATCGTTAACCGTATTCTCCCCAAACGCTTGGTTTATGTTGCGTGCAGCTTTTGCAGCACTATTACCAAGTTTGTACTCATATAAGAAAATGACGCGAATGTCGGCAGAATTCATATCGGCAATAAACTCAAAAGAAATAAAAAAGGGAAGACCTTCGAGAAAACCTATTTTGCTGAAATGAGTCTCTGGCAATGGACAATACGAGTATGAATGAGTTTATGCCAAATACAAAAGTATAACGAAAACAGGGAGGACAACGTCCGCATGTAAAGAGAATCCGACATTTCATACGCACCAACCTAATAATTTAAACCAAATGCCACATATCCTCTCATAAATAACCACAGCCACAATACTAACCTGAAAACAGGCGACGTCCGAAAGCTATTCTTAGAAATATATAATTTTTAAATAATTTTATTCTTATATCTTTCTCATTCTGTAAATTTAAATTCAATGCTTGTTGAGCCCACAAAACTTCCCTTTCAGCCTGTTGATTTGTCACTCCCCATTCCCCGGGGGGGTTGAAGATTAATTCAATAGCGAAGAATTAAAGCATTATCACTCTTATTTTTAAAATTAATTCACATTCAAGTATCAATGAATATTAAGAAAATTAATTTTTACCTTATTACCAATCTGCGGATATTGCAAATAATTTAAATCTCAAAATGTGAATAAATAAATAATAAAAAGAAAAAATTTTCCCTCCTTCAAATCATTCTGATTGCATATAAAAATTATAATTACAGGACACAAATTTTTATATTACTACTTCCATCTATCTATATGTATGTGCAGATCAGTACTGACCATTACTGTAAATATTGTTAAAAATGTGTATAAGTATTCATAGAGTGTGAACTGGAACTCGGTTAGTAGTAATCGCGGGGATATACGAGGCAGAAGGAAGAAACAACTCAACAATGGGGGAGGGGAAGGGAGTGAATATCTCGTGTAAGACTACGAGGGTATTTTGAGGGGGGCGTGTCACTTGACTTACACGAAGCAAAAGGGAGGAACAACTCAACATTGGGGCTTTCAGGGGGGGGGGGTTAACAAATTTGTGACGCATAGGTCATCGTGTTCAAACACGCTACGTTTTGTGACATCATTTCAAGAAGGCGTCTTTCTAGTACTGTTACATGTAGTTTCGATTTCATTATGTCGTGGCGCCATCTGCGAGCTAAAAGATTAAATTATTTATTTCCCAAAAATTACATCTTTCTTTTTTATAATCTGTCGTGGCAGGGAATAGAACCCCAGTCACCTGTCATTGAGTCACCAGGACTTGGTAAGTGGAAATATTATGTTTTCGACACCTTTTTTCCCCTAGAAGGAACACAATACAAACCACCTGACAACTTAGGGGGAGAATTTTTGAGCAGGGATGGCTTTTGGCATATTCATGCATGTTGGGGTATGTTTTATCATGGTTTGTAGCCTGTGTACTCCGATATGCTTACGTTGTGCGGAGAAATACAGCTCTTAACCCAATGAAAATGCTTCTGTGACATGAATTCGCAAATAATCCTTGTTCAAGTATTATTGACCTGTACAGAGTATTTTATTTCTACGCTTTTACTAAGTTACCTTTCTATCGCACAAGTCCAAAGTTTAATTTTTATACATTATGTCTTCATCTCGCAATCATCAACAATCAAGTGAATCTTCAAATAGGATAAGTATATCATTATAATTAACATTTATTTCTACATTTTGTTTTAGAAATTATTTATTGCCAATATTTCTCTTTGATGATAGGTGCTTTTTGAAGATCCTGATTTCCCAATGAATGATTCTGATGACGAAGTATGAATTTATATATATATATATATATATATATATATATATATATATATATATATATATATATATATATATATATATATATATATATATATATATATATATATATATATATATTAATCTTATTTTAATTATTGAAACATAAATGTATTATTTTTAATCAACAGATTATTGGAGAATTGTCTCAAGACTTTGAGTCCTCACAATTTTTTCAAAGGTTACCACCTTCTCTATACCTGTTAGGATTTGGATTCCTTTGGTTGAAACAAAACCATCCCAGGTAACTTTGTGAGAGGAAAGTACTGAGATATTCTTTATGATACATATATGAAACAAAATATACAATATAATTAAACAGTAATGTTAATATATAAGGTAAAGGTATAATCAAAGATATAAATAATATCTGAAAGACGCGTAATCACACAAAGATGAAAATGTATGGTTGTTTTGCAGTGACAATAGCATCCCTTTCCAAGATTTTATATGTGAATGTTTTATTTTATTTATTTATTTATTACATTACATATATTCAGACTTGTATGCTTGATTCTTGAGATCCGCTTGTAAGTCTTCGTCGATAATAGGACAAATAGAACAATGACAGATGTACAACCACAGAAGAATAACGAAGAAAACACCCAGGGCCACTGTGGGAATCGAACCCACACTCCTACGCTCTCAAGCGATTAGCGGTGATGCTTTAGACCACTCAGCCACGGAGCGCCCTATGTGAATGTTTTTTGGATTTAAATTTATCACAAAACAAATTTAATTCTTTTCATTTAAATATAAATGTAAACTAAAATGTAATAAATTTTGAATTATAGTTGTAATTCCTAAAATAAACCAAATCTGAATTTTTCATGAAAAACTGAGAAAATATTCTTATTATATAACAAGTTAAAAGGGGTTAATGCTCTGTAATTTGTGGAATATTGATAGTGAGAATTGAATTTTTACTTATTAAGAATTTTGTCTTAAAAGTTTTTACTTTTGAAAGCAAAATTATTTTTAGAGAATAAAATTAAGTTTATCTGCCATGTCTCTAGCACATTAAAATAAACATAGTCGAGATTATTTTTTAAAATCAATGTAATAGATCAATGCACAGATTGTATAAGATACTGGGTTACAAAACTTTTCTTTTAAATAAAAATTAACTAAATTTAAATGTAAGATAGCTTTAATAAAATATAAACTTTAAACTAAAAGAATATTTTCTTAAGAAAAGTGTCTTGTTTGGTGTGTGATTGATATTTCTTTGGACATTATGAAAGTCAATATTATTAAATTATTTGTTTTTTTCCTTTAGGTTTCAAAGAAATGATTATACCAAATAGAAATGATTATTCCAAGAAAAATAGTCAAATGTTCTATACCTCTTGTTTTTAGATTTCTATCAAACATTTATTTTTCTAGAGATATTATTTTAATTTCTTAGTTTTAAAATTAGATTTGAAGAATTCGTGCAAAAATATAAGGATTGGAAAATAATTTATTTTGTTTACCTTTGTGATCGATATTTTTCTACTTAAAATCTGAGTAACCACATTATAAATGTATATGTATTGTGCTGTGTTTTTCAAAACTAAAGAAGACACTTTACCCTTTTGTTTGCATAGTGAATTTCTCATGTGATATATTTTGAGTATAGGAACAGTACATTAGTTTATTTAGTTTACTTAAATGAAATATATAACTAGTTTTTCAGGAATTTTTATGTATAAAATATTGTGAAGAATATTAAAAAAAATTTAATAACCAAATTTTTCATTCTCTTTAAATTGATAAACTCATTTACTAAAATGACGGATGTTTTACTGAGGAAAAACAAAATAAAAGTAACTATATTGACTTGGAAGATCGAACTAATTCATGTCATCTATGCAATAAAAAATTTGTACGAAACCGTAATTTAATTGAACATATTCTTAGTCATACAAAAGAAAAACCTCATATTTGTGAATTGTGTCAGAAAAGTTTTAGTGTAAAATGTAATTTGACGCGAAATTATCTTACTCACACGAAAGAAAAAATTCTTAAGTGTGAAATTTGTAAGAAAAAGTTTAGTTTCACGTGTATAACCTGCTAGTTCATCATCTCACTCATTCAAATGAAAAACCTTTTTCTTGTAATATTTGCAAAAAAAAAAAAAAAAAAAAAAAAAAAAACTTTGAACAAAAGCATTTTTTGAAAGAACATTTTCTTATTCATACAATGGGTAAACCTTATACGTGTGAAATATGCAAGAGAAAATTCACACAAAGAAATAATTTAAGATCACATTTTTCTCTTTTTCATGCCAAATGGAAAAAAAAATTGGATTTAATGCCATTACAAAAGTAGTCTTGTAACTACACATTTTAAGAAAAAACTCATTTTGTCCAGAAAGTTCAGAACCATATTAAGATACAAGTATAAAGTTAGATGACATTCAATGATTTTAAAATCTTTGTAGATAAAATTGTTTTTGTTTCTATTCCTTAAAATATTTTTACATTAATTATAAAACTTATTGATACTTAGGATCTTTTAAAATAACCAGAAAAGAATAAAAAAATTTACACATAATAAAATCTAGTAATTAAATGTTTTACATAAGGTATTCCAAACCGTGTTTAATTTGTTCTCAGTTACTTGTTCCCTTGTATACTTGCTGTTTCATTCATTTTTCAACAATAATTTTAATATAACACTTATGTAATGCAATTGATTAGGTTTATTTTTTAAATTTTTATTATGAATGTTTTTTTAATTTAAACTTATATGTGAAGTATAAAGAACTTTTGAAATATTCAATGGCTTTAGCAAAGAAGTTGACTTTATATGTGAAGTCATTCACATATAAAGTCAATTCACATATAAAGTTGACTTCACATATTAATGACTTTAACTTAATTAAAAGTACCTATATTGAATTTTAATTATTTGAAAAAAAATAGCATTTCAGAAGAATGTAATATATCTTGAGAGGAAGAAAACAATTATTAACATACAACAATTTAATGAACTTATAATTCATGTAAAGCTATGAAACAATTTTAAACCATTAGTTTTTCAAATAGTTCCTTAGTTGCAAACACATCATAATAGGGGACATTGCTCTGCTGAGTCTTATCATCACCATAATCTTTGAATGGAATACAATCTTTTATATTGCTTATTGTACCTACTGAAATGTTTGTATTTTTATTATCGTGATACTTCAATGTGTTTTTTTTATATCAATTGTTTTCAATTCAGTCTTAGTTGTTTGTTTTAATAGTAAGTTAATTTATATTAGCTTAATGAAATTTGTTTTAAAGCTGTTCATCAGATACAGAAAATGATTAAGATTTTTTAGTGTCTGACTTTCCTTTTTTTATTCTTTCTGATTGATATTATTTAATAATTGTTGTAGTAACCTGTGTTTATTTTCACATTATTTGATGAAAGATTGAAAGATGTAATTTTAACAAAATTCAATTTTTTTGAAACTTTGTTCGATATTGTTATAAATTTATATGATATTGCATATTAATTATTTAAAATTATTGTTCTCATGACTAATAAATATCTAAGTAGAAACTATTAAATCTGCTTATTTTTATCTGGAAGCATTATATATGGAAATATTTATATTTAATGTATGCATAAATTGTATTTTTACAAACATTTGCTTGATGTAAAAGAATCTGAAATTTAATAAAAAAAATTAAACAAAATACTTAAATTTGCATTGCTAAAATATTTTTAATGGTGTTTATATTTGTTATGAAAAAAGTAGTAAAACATTTTAAAAGATTTTAGTAATTTTATTAAACATATTTTATTCTTTTTACTGTAGAGCTTCATATTACATACTTTATATAGGTAATAATTGTTTATTTGTTGAGGATAAAGAGAATTTTTTTTTTTTTTTTTTTGCAATATGTGGAAAAATTGCTACACTAAAAATCATTTGTCAATCAATAGTTTTTAATTTCTTAAGATCAGCAAATCATATTTTGTTTCATAAAATATAAATAAAATCTCAAATATATTTTCAACTTGCAATATAATAAATATTTTAAACTGTAATGGTGTGTTTGAAAAAACAAGCAAAATTTTTCCATTTATCATTAAAAATTTTGTTTACTTTTTTATCGAAGTCAATGAAAAACGAATATTAATATTTTTTTTCTAAAAGTAATGATTGCATCTAGTATTCAAGACATTTTTATACATAGAGAGAACTTAGGCTATATATCTTATACCTAATTATTAAACAACTTTATAATTCTTTGATTATTTTAAAGATTAAAATCATTTAATTTTTTGAATTATGTTTAAAATTTACTCTTTTTTATCTATTTAAACGTTTGATGAATAAATTCTATATTCTCTATTCTTACGGTTATTGTGATTTATTGCAATCACATTTCCTTTATTCCCAATTCAATATTTAACAGATTTGATTTTTTGTTGACAATGTTTGAATATTTGAGTCATACATGCAAATTATATTTTTATTGTTTCCAATAAAGTTCTTTTTCTTAAAGATTTTTTTTACATTTTGTTCATCACTAGTAATATAATTTCAAATGATTGATATTGAACCATCATAACTTATTAAAAATGAAATAATTATTTTTTGATGTCCCTTGATATTCAAAATAAACGATATTCAAATATTAATCTGCTGAGAGTAATTATTATTTCCAACAGATGGCACCACTATCAAAATATTTATTTTTAGTAATCAGAACATTCTTGCTTCAAAAAGTCATTGACTGTGTATAGAAGAGAGAGAGCCCTCTTTTATGAGCGGATGTATGCACATGTTTCAGTACATGCAGCTCTATTTTGATGTTAACATATTATCCAATTTTGTTCTTTTAATGCGAGTTACTTTCTATTGGTTTTAAGATATTATTAATGGTTTGTACTCTAATTTATATGTGATAGCTATTTTTTTGTGCTTTTTATTAAAATGATTAATCTTTATTTACAAGTCATTATTTTATGAGGCAGTCAAATAGTTCATTTTAATAAATATTCCGAGTAATGATTCAGAATAATATGTATTTTAAAGGAATAATAAACGATTACATGATATCAATTGTACATATATTTAGTAATAATAAGGTGTAAATATTATATTAGTTACACAAAATTTTTATAAGTAGAAATGCATCATTTTTATTGGAAATTAAATAATGCCCATGTATGCGAAATTTATTCTATTAATAAATAGGTTTGACTTACAATTGAAAATGCAGAACAAATTGCAAATTAAGTTAATTTAAATGCATGCAATAAAAGCGTAAGAAAAAATAAAATTTAAAAGTATACGAAAATTAAAAAAAAAAATTAATGATAAAGTCGTCTAATTACTGATTTTTACTTAAACAAATAAAACTTTTATTTCTTTAAATAAAACCTAAATGTTAAATAATTAGATTAGTTTTAATTATTTCACAAACAACTTCTGCATAGTCAATATTCCTTTCAATAGAAATAAATTATTTTCCGAACAAATGAAGTGTTATTTTGGCGAGTATTAGCCAAACAAGTCACCGGGAGTGTGTACTATTAACAGGATAATTGTGTCTCGCAAAGGTCATTTATATTACGTCAGTAAGAGACAATATGTGAGCGATGATTGGTGACCTATTAAAAGCAAGCTTTAACCTCTTCGCGACGGGCGGTGCATATATGCATTTCGTACGGACGAAAGTGAGGGCCGGGTGGTGGTATATATATGCATTTTAAGCTGGAACAATTTTTAATAATCGCTAGATGGCACTATGTGTCCATTATATTTAAAGTGATAGTTTTAGTGTTCTGACCTTCATTTTTTTCGTACTCCTGCTTTTTTTGGTATTTTGATTATTAGCTGTGGCTGGGGAGAGAAGAATTCGCAATGTAAGCAAACACAGCTCGGCTCTTCAACTTTCCACGTAATTTAAGCATTCTCGCTTCTGATAGCTCTCCGAACACTTTTTTTATTTTGTTTTCGCTACTATGGGAGGTCTTTTAGGGGTTTTAGCGTCAGTTTCGTTACAGTTTTTACTGCTTTCGGTTTTATTTTCTCACTTTTCTTGCTATTTCGAAAATTCTCGACTCCAGATTATTATGGCGAGGAAGCGTTATTTAACAGAGGACGAATATACACGTATGATAAATGAACCATTCAGTGATATAGATGAAATGATGATTCATTGGCTAAAGTGTTAGAAAATGATATTTCTAGCGATTCTGACACATGCAATGTCGGACTTGAATTTTTGTTAAAATAGCAGTTTGCAATATATTTTATCCGGGTGCATCTTTGTGTCGACAGAAATACGCTTGACAAGTACATTTACAACTTACATATTTGATTAAACAACTTATTTTTTTGAATCGTAGAATTTTCCTCTTTTAAAAAATGGATTTTATAAAAACTAAAATATCAACAGAGAATGAGCCGAAATGTGATACAAAGTAGCGATCAAACACAAACTAGGATAGATAATGCCAATCAGTTGATGCCTAATGACGTCAGGCTTTTCCCCTCAAAGCGATGAGCCAGCCCTGGATCAACCTCGTCACTTAAAATTGCATATTGCTGGGTACACGAAGCCAGTATAAGAAAGTAAACCAAATAATGAATATTAAAGAAAATTTGATATATCAATGTCAATAGCAAGAAGAAGGGGAGACCCAGAGAAACATGGACTGAGAATGTGGAAAAGGACCTGGAGACCATGAAGATAAGGAATTGGAAAAATTTGGAAGGAAGTAGTATTGGAGGCTAATGCCTGCATAGGGCTGTAACGCCAGTTAAGAAGAAGATATATCAATGAAGTACAGGGTTAGCAAGAAATAAGTTTCCCACTTCAGAGGGCTGTAGAATACGTTCTACTCGTCCAAATGAGATAAAATTTGAACTACGATAATTCAAATGATGCGCTTGACATTTATTAAAAAATAGTACAAAATTTCACCGATAGATGGCAATGTAATACACATAACAACATTTTATATGCTTTATAAATGTTAAAAAATAATATTGAAAAAGTAGCGTTACAACTCTTCAATATGCCCTTCTTCATTTTCAACAATGTGTTCTAATCGCAGAACCATATTTTCGACAGCAGACCGGTGTGAGTCTGTCGGAATATCAAGGATATGGCGCCTAATGCTGTCCTTCAGATGCTGGCCTTTTACGGTAGACATTGCCCTTCCAAATGAAGAAGGGCATATTGAAGAGTTGTAACGCTACTTTTCCATTATTATTTTTTAACATTTATAAAGCATATAAAATGTTTTTATGTGTATTACATTGCCATCTATCGGTGAAATTTTGTACTATTTTTAATAAATGTCAAGCGCATCATTTGAATTATCTGTAGTTCAAATTTTATCTCATTTGGACGAGTAGAACGTATTCTACAGCCCTCTGAAGTGGGAAACTTATTTCTTGCTAACCTTGTATATACGAAATAAGTGTTATAAAACAATCTGAAAGTTCAATATATCTCATGGGATGGAGCATGAAGTAGAAGTTTATACCATGCATCTTTACCTGAACACTTCACCTCATTTAAGGAAATTTGTTGCTCAGCAGGTACACAACTAATGTTATTCCAATAATAAACTCAATCTGAATTAAAACAATTAAACTAGAACTGTTACATTCGATTTTAAAAATAGAATCGTGAATATTTATCCGATTCAAACAACATAACGCAAAATTGATAAAAAAAATTTCATAGTGTAGTTATGCCTTTTGATACTTCATCGAATTTGTGAATCGCGATACCTTTCAATACGCAATAATTAAATGAATTGAAATGTACACATTTTTTGAAAAGTATTTTTTATTTTAGTTATTTCATGGCAATGACGTACATTTGTTTATGTCGTACGCCAATTCTCGATTTTAAATCTGTTTTGAATGTGGATATCACAAAAATAGATTTTATTAAATTTACAAATGTTATACCTGAAACATAATTACCAACGTAATAAAAATAACAAGTATATTTTTATTCCTATGAAAGAACTAATACTTAGCTCAAATTTCATTTAAACTGGATTCATATGAAGTAACAGCCTACCCCTGCTCATTTGTTTAGTGAATCTCACCCAGTATTTTTAACAAAAATATTAAGCTAGTAATAATGAAATGGTGGACTTCGATATATATCACCACTTACTATTTTAATATTCATCAAGTTCTACTTCTATCAAAGAAGCATTTTTAGTAGAATTACTATTTTAATGCTACTGAAGCCAATGCAATAATATTTTGCAGTTAATTCATCATATCATTGACCCAGCAGAAGTTAGTAGGCGAAGTTCAAGATTCAATTCCAACTTATGGCTTTGGAACCTATTTAAGATGTAAATCATGTCCTAATTAGCTTTCTTGAAAGAAAATATTACTTACAAATTGCAAATATAATCTACATTAAAAAAAAACTGTTTATCCAATCAGAATGTACCTCTCAGATTATGATTTGAAACTAAACGTCAGCAAACTGAGCCTGCATTTAATTTGGCTCTTCATACTACGGTTACTTTACGTACGCAAGGATTAACTTACATGCCAAACACTGGACTCGAACCCTTAAACCTAAAATCTGATCATTAAACTACCCTTTTTTTAAATAAATTTATCTGCATTGTGTAAATTTTATATACAATATTTTAAGCAAGTATTTATTAATATACGCGAAAGCAGGGATGGGCAAACTAAGGCCCACGAAAGAATTTTAATTTGTCAGTCCAATGAAAAGTAAAAGAAATATGATTTTTATACCCATCTCCGTTTATATATTTTTTCTTTCTTTTTTTCAAAGAACTATAATGATCTTTTTACTTTCTGTATTTTAAATTGAGAGTGCCTATAACAAATATGAGTAGCATTACGACCGATGGAGCAACAACTATGACAGGGGAAAAAAAATCTTGATTTCTTAGACTCTGTAATCAAAACTATCCCGGAAACAATGTTGTTTTTCTAGATTGTGTTATATACATCAAGATGCTCTATGTAAATCTGCATTGAATATGAAACCCGTGCTTGATGCAGTCGTGAAACTTGGAAATATTATTCGATCTCGTGAGCTTACTCTCAGGCAATTTCGAGACCTTCTTCGGTCCATCCAATTTGAATATTCTGATGTACTGCACTACACGAAAGCAAAGTGGCTTAGTTGACAGGATGTTTTCGAGCGAGTTTGGTAGCTGAAAGACATTGTTTATTTTTCCATTAGAAAAGTGCGAAATCTTAGAAGATACAGAATGGCTTTTGGACTTAGCATTTTTCATAGATCTTCATCATATGAGCATCTTTTTCGTATTATGTCAAAATGCAAGGGAAAAATCAATTTATCGACGATATCCGGGCCAATCTTAAAACTTTTACACTAAAACTTAATCTGTTTGCTGGGCAGCTACGACTTATCATTTACCGAAGTTAAATTCAATACTCTCAACAACTAAAGAGAAGCTTAAGAATTATGAAGATGGCTTGAAAAAAACTGCATTTTGAGTTTGAAGGCAGATTTCAAAATTTCAGTGCCATTCAAACAGAATTTGATATTTTTAACAAGCCTTTACAAGGGAAATCACAATTTCACTCATATTATTTAACATAATCAAACTGTAAAACTTATATTGTTTTAAAAATTTTAGGAAAATTTATCTTAGCCCCCCAACTTTTTTGACCCTTGACCGAAAAAGTTTGCCCATCCCTGCTCGAGAGTATGACGGCCTTCCTTTAGAGGAACCCTGAGTAATGGAGGCTCTGGGACATTAAAAATATATGCACAAATGAATAAGTGATAACTCTCCTAAAATTATAAATAACTCTTTGCTATGTATTCATATTTTAAGATTTATATACGAAACTGACACACGCAGATGATTTTAAAATTTAATCTGCAAAAATAAGTATTTATATTTAGTTTTCTATTTTGAAGGACAATGAATAGAAAACAACGGTTAAGGACAATTAAGTTAATTTAGTACAATTTGTTTGATATTTCAAGTATAATAGAATCTTTATAAAATTATTAGTTTTATCAGGTGATGCATACAAATCCAGAAAAAATATCAATTCAAATTATAAAAAGATTTTTTAGCAGAAAAAATTTTTAAAATCAAATTTTCCGTGTCATAATTTATAAGTATATTTAAAAGTGAGTCTTTAGAAAGAAGTAGAATGAGTTGCTTTTTATATGAGATTCTGGGTGAAGTCCAACGCCTTAAGTTACACAATGTATTTAAATCCACTCATTTTGTGCTATTGAACAAGTAAATATGACGAGGTCAACCCCTGAGTTGGCACTCTTACCCACCTTATATCACTCTACAACAGTGAAGAGATTATTGCAGAAAATACTGATTTTCCCCACTGAAGAACTACATTAGCAATATATATATATATATATATATATATATATATATATATATATATATATATATATATATATATATATATATTTATATATATATACATATATATATATATATAAGCGAGCAAATAAATTTTTTTTCAACCAAAGTAGGGAGTTCAATGCCATCAAAAACCACAAGGGAGTGTTATTACTTTTACATACGTATTCAATTCATGTTACTGATGATCAAACAGGATTTTTAATTTGTTCTTTTAATGTTAGTGATAAAATAATTTTTTATCTAATGAAATATTTTAATTTATTTAATGAAATTGTTTAATTTATGTCTATATGTACCTTCATTTTTTGAATAGAAAAATATACTTTTAAACTGAAATACATGCAATGGAAAAATCTACAGAACTCACATTGAATAGAAATATTTTGTTATGTGAGAGAAATAAAGACACCACACCAAAAAAAGTTTACTAGAACTAAAAAATTATAAAAGTAAAATTTTTTTTCAAAGTTAAGATTTATCACCATTTGACATTATTTTCCGCACATAAGATACTTAAGAAATTGAAAGAAAATAAAGATTACTCAATCAACTTTTAAATATAAACAGTTAACATACAAATAAGTAAAATAATTTACTAATTTCTTCAAGAAGTTTCAGTAAATATAGTTCCAAGTGTTGCTTTGAAGAAAACCTAAAATGATAAACCGTTAATTAACAATAGAATCATTTAAAATCCAAATGTATAAAAAATATTACAATCATGATTATGAAACAATAATTTTAAGTAGCAAACGTTTATATTTAAATAATAATAAATTAAGTAGCAAACGTTTATATTTAAATAATAATAAAATATTTCTCATTCACACTAATATGAAGGTGCAAAACTTATTGTGATTTATATGCATTTGAAGCTGCAGAATTTCTTAAGTTCAACAAAGATGAATCCCCGTAGAGTTAAAAAATTAGCATAAATTCTTAATTTGAGTTAAACGAAAAAAATTATATTATGTCAGAACGATAATATTTCAGAATCCTAATAATTTGATGAATTCTATAATGAAAATACACTATTCCTTACTGAAACTAAGTACCTAATTAAGTATAAAGTTGAACACGGTATTCTATAAGATGATGAAGTCAATAAAGTCTGTCTCCTCAACGACCAGTAATAACTGTCGCTAAATGCCGGAGCATTACACGATAGCTATGCATGTTTGTCGGTGAATGATTGCCTATATAGCATCTAAATTTGACAAAAGCAAGTCTGATTTCAGTCAAGATCCCGATTTATTTGTTTGTCACTCAATGGCCATTTTTTGCACAAGAGGCCTAATTAGACCTTGACCTACGGTTTAAGGAGGATTCCGAACCAAGTAAACATCTGAGGTGAGATTCGTACCCACGAACTGTTGAATCGAAGGCAAGAGTACGAACCATTCGGCTACCAGTCAAGTTCCGAAGGTAAAGAAAAAAAGTTGCAAAATTTTAGATTATAAAAGGGTGGATAATTAATGCACTTGAAATATGTATTAAAGATTGTGGAAATAGAGAACCTATAGCAACCTGCACTATTATATCAAGAAAAACAATGCAAGGTAGCAGCTTAAGTAAAAAGTTCTTTTTCACTGTCCTTGACCTGAAATCTGATCACTGTGGTATTAATGCAGATACGACCTTTGACCAAAAACATCGTGTCGTTATATTCTGATATCTTATTTTTTATAAAAAAACAATTTCACCTTTTTTAAAGCATTTAGTTAATACTATAATACAGTTTTCAACAATTAGTGTCTCACATGTCCCGTGTTGGATGCATTTTTTTGGCATTCCGCTCAGACAATCAGAAAAATCCACTTTGAACCAAGATTTCCTTTCTGAGTGAGACGAAACATTCATTTCTCTTTTCCAATAATGCCAACATATACGAAGGAAAGGAATCCTTGTAACAAATAAAAACAAAAGTATCTACTGGTAGCACGTATCGAACGAAAAACAAATTGTAACATTTTTGGTGAGCAAAAATGGGCAAACCATGAAATACGTATTAGAGCTTATTTGATGGATCTGATTAATTATAATTCAAAAGTAAATAAATAAATATTCCATTTTAGTAACATCATAAATTTTCAAAATAAATAAATAAAAAGTAAAATGAAGGAAGAATGTGGTGTCTTAGGATAAATGAATAAATAAATATATTTTCGTGAACATAGAAAACAAAGGAGTGTGATTGCATCATAAAACAATACAAATATTTAAAGAGTATAATCAAATTTCACGATAGTCTACAATCTTGCTGAACATTTTGGATGGCGAATTTATTAAGTAGTGTATAGAGTTGAGTGTGCAAACGTAATATATCCTAATGCAAGAAGGAAATAAATGCATTTCACTGTCAAAAGTGAAATGTATTCATTTCATTCTGCATTCATTGTCAGTGTAACGCATTGACAAACTTGCAGAAACAAAAAGAGACTGTTTGCAGAAACTTTGGTTCTGGATGAAAGAACAAATAAATCTCAACAAAACACCCTCAAAAATGAGCTGAAAATGAATTATTTAGCTTACATTCAAGGAAAGATACAATCATTCGGTAAGACTTGCGTGAACGTGCTATAAATTGAGTGGCTTGTCCTACAACAGAATGGAAAATTAAAATTGATGAAGCCAGTGCTTTCAAGTAGGAAAAATGTTGGTATGTTTACATAATCAAAAATAAGTTATGAAACAGTACACAAACAAGGAAGCTTGTCTTTTATCACATTTTGATTTAGGAGAGCCTTTGTGGTCCGAAGTGAACCTACAGCATGCCGTGTCTATTATAAGAAGTATATGCTGTTGTGATAAGTAACAGCAACAACATATGCTGTTGTTACTTATCTCAGGTTGTCTAGCTAGACTAAACAGCCCCCATAAAACAAAAAATATCTAAAATGTCTAAAAAATGTGATGGATCCCGAAGGATATCGTCTTTTTTAAAATTTAGGCAGGTTAAGATATGTCCAGGGGAGGTCATATTGATGGAACACCAAGGACAGTCTGGAAATGTCCTTTGCCCCTGCTGAAAGGTGATTCCTTTCGTGTGCCCACTGAGATAGCGGGAAAAGGTAGTTTGATAAGATCTTGGTCTAAGAGTGACAAACTTGCAAAACCCGGTCTTTTGGCGAAGTTCCATGGATGGTTAGGAGGAATTTTCATGAACTTATTGAATTCAGTTTTTGCCAGGGAAAGAGAAATCTCACTCGATGTGAGCTCTCCTCCTGGGTTTACTCCCTCTGATGCCGATCTGGCCAAGAAATCCGCTCTTTCATTCCCCTCTACTCCCACGTGTGAAGGGATCCACTGGAAATGCACTGTGTGTTCGGGTGACAATCTCTCAAGAAGATTTAGTATCTCCAGGCTAATTTGATTCAACATCCAGATATCCCTTAATTGATCCTCCACCTCTACTGCATACTGTAAACCTTTTCTAATGGCTGTTAGCTCTGATCTAAACACGGAACAATTATCTGGGTTTCTTATTTTAAATTCTAGTTCTCCGGAGATTGTGTTTATGCACACCCCACTGCCCGAGACACCCCCACACCTTTATTATCATCTGTACAGATTTTCAAAGAATATGGAGGAATATTATGGATTGTTTCAAGTGCCAGTTGTTTAACGAGAGCCGAAATCTGAGTTTTTTGTCACAGTTGCTAGGAGCTCCTCATGGGAGTATATTCCATCAATCTAGCTCCTAGTGGTTTCAGCGAATGACCCTCTACATTCGAAGAAGGGAGATTTAGTGCCCTTGCGTAGGAAACGTTACTGTATTTCTTTGGTCGTTGGTTGCTGGTCCAATCTAGGAGGTAGCTAGAAGTTCTGTGCTGCTCGCTATAGCAAATTAGCTTGTTATAATATTTTGTAAGGCACGGAATTCTTCTGAGAAATAGGTGGCAAATTACTTTCGAAATTCACAATTTCATTTGAACAATTATGATGTAGCCCTGTGATGACTCTAGCTGCGCTGTGCTGCACCCTCTCAAACCTATCCAGACTGGTCTTGGAAGCACAGGAATATATAGGGAAACCATACTCTAGTATTGGTCTCACAAGGGAGATATAGTGTGAAGTGTGCTAGCTTTTGCACCCCAATCTCGGCCTGATATAAATTTGAGAATATCAAGCCTTTTCCAACCTTGAGCACTTGTCCTTCAATATGTTTATTACTTGTAACTTCCTGATCTAGTATATAACCAAGGTATTTGGCATTTTTGTTATAGTTCAATTGAGTTCCATTCATTAATATTCGAGGAGGATAAGTGAAAAGATTGTCTGTTGGTTGTAAAAAAGGCAGAAACTGATTTTGAAGCATTAAAAATCAATTTGTGTTGTTCAGCAAAGGAGTAAGCCCCGTCCATAGCATTATTGAGTTTAGTTCTCTGTCTTCAATGTCTGAGCTTGAGTTGTAGATGATGATATCATCCGCAAATATACTCACTTAACAATATTTTATAATTTCTTTTTCGATACCAGAGATATATAAGGAAAAAAATACTGGATTCAAGACTGAGCTCTGAAGAACTGGTTTTATTCCGAAAGGATCCGAGAGGGTGTTATTGTACTTAACTCTAATTGATCTATCCCAGAGAAAGTCATTTGTGAGAGGATCCATGGTAAAGAGTAAGTGAGCATCTTCCCGAAGTACCGAACCGGGAAGCCGAAGTTCTGGGGCACCGGAGGTTGAAGTATGAGTTAGACCCAAAAGCCAGCCAACATGGAGAACAGACGCTGTAGAAGCCGCTCACTCTGACGCTAGTTTGGGTCCGCCCCGGGTATTTCATTTCCCCGGTACCACCCATATCTGGGAAGCATTCCCTTATCCGCTATACATGCTAATAAGGTGAATGCAATAAAAGCATTGATGGTATCGTCCACTATTGACATTTCTGGGGATGTAGCGGCACAAGATCAATTAAATACAGTAAAGTGAGGTGATTGAAACAAGGTAAACTCTGATAAAATGAGCCTTATCATTGAAGAATGCAATCCTCTTATTTTTAGAGATGAAGGAGATATCTCACTGTTTTGTGTTACAAATATAGGAAACGTGATGCAGCTGGTATATTTGAGAAAATAAATTAACTGAGCAAACATAGAGGGAAAAGGATTGTTTACTTATGAAATGTGGAAATTAAAAAATCATTCGTAGTAAAACAACTTTGGTCACAAAACAAGCAGATAGACATTTTTTGGAGAGTTCTCTTTATTGGAAAAAAAAAAGTTCCTAAAATATTTTTGCTGAGATTTCAGATCTGATAGTTTGGAGGACGAAATCACTTGAACATTTCAGGATTTAAAAAATAATCTGAATGATTTCAATTTGATTTATTTATTCTGTTAGCGCTGATATTGACACAGCTTAGCAGCTGCAAAATGACTTTATTGGCGTGCAACAAGGTTAGTTTTGTTTACAGCTTTACGGTTACATTTTGCACAGGTCTAATTATACCAGAAACGAACGTTTAAAATAGATTCTGAAATAGACAGTCTGTCCATAACTTAATGATAATTCAGAATCACACAAAAATTCAACTCTAAAATAAAAATTTCACATGTAGAATTATCACACACATCTTGAAGAATATGCAAATCACAAGAAACCACCAGATGGCGCCGATAGTACGTTACAATGACGAAAGTGAAAGAGAGGGGTATATAAGGAATGGTTGCAAAGAAGTAAAATTGTTCACAAGCGCTTTAAAAGCCTTTCAGTGCAATAACCGCATAATTGTGGCACAATTTGTGATTTTGTGGGGTTTACTGATGCAAGATCCAATATAGGACATTTCTGCACTAGTCTATATTTCTGCACTATTCTGGCACAAAGAAAGCGTTTGGATGATGCTTTACGTGGTAGAACTATCGGCCGTCTGGAATGTGGACGTACCCAGCTGGAAGTATCCGAGGAACTTGCAATCGCCCAGAGTGTCATCTCCAGGCTTTGGCAACGGTTCCAAGATGAGGGTAATGTGAGTAGACGTTACAGCATAGGTCGCCCCCGAATTACAACGCCGAATGAGGACCGGTATTTGGCAGTTATTGCCAAAAGAAACAGACGAAGTACAGCATCAGACTTGACTCATCATCTCTCTTCAGTTACCGGTACGACAGTTTCAAGACAGACCGTGTACAGACGCATAGGGCATACTGATCTATATGCTTGTAGGTCTGTGTCATATGTGTTCCACTTACAGCAACACACTGACTTTAAGGCCCTACTACTGTAAATCCTTCATTTTCAACAGCATGCTGGGTGACGGCATAGTTTGGGAACATCCTTTTGGCCATTGGAAAGTTCTGCTGGCTCACAATAGTGATGATTGGACTATATCCGATAGCCGATTGGTACAGAACAAGGTTCACTCTAATCTCTTATGAATGTATGTACAGCAACTCACTGTCGCCTGCTGTTAGCCTGGAGTAGAGAGCATGTGTTGTGGACACCGCAATAGTGGTCTTGGTTTCCGACGAGTCCAGGTTTAGCTTTCAGTCTGATTCTCTCCGGATTTTCATATGGAGAGTGCCAGGTACTCGTTACCACCAAGAGAACACCATTGAAAGACACCGTTATGCTGGTGCAGGATTGCTCATTTGGGGAGGAACTATTCTGGTTTCCAGAACTAACCTGCATGCTCAGAATGTAACCATGACAGGCCACATCTATCGGGATGTTATTCTGGAACAATATGTACGTTTTTTTAGGAGCAGTTTGGCAACTCAGCCCCAATAAATCCCTAAAGGGGAATGAGAAGCGCATCTTCCCTATCCGATGGGGAATCTAGCTTAGTGCCTATTTGGATGCGGTCGAATGAAGATCGTATTGGCACCAGAGTATTATGGTGTGGAACTTAATTTTATGGAATATAATCATGAAAATTGTTATTTGTTAAAATAAAATATTAAAGGCAATAGGACTTATTGATGAAAGAAAACACACACGCAACAAATTGGTAACGTAACATCTTGGTGACCCGGATGTGATAGTTTGAATTATTTGAAGGAGCGTTCAAGGCACTAGAGAGCTGAGATTTGAGGGGTAGGCCCATTTTTCTCTTATTAAAATTTAATATTTTAAGATAATGGATTTAGAACAGTTAAAAAAAAACGTAAAATTTTAAGAATTTCATTTACGAAACATTTAAATAAAATCGAAACTACATTGGCTAAGGAAATTTCAAACGAATATTCTAATAAAACAAAACTTGAGGAGCTTTGCTGTTTAAAATCTCAACTCCTACAAAAATTGAATGATTTAACTAAGGGCGATGAGGAAATACAATTAAAAATTGAAATAAAAGATTTTTCGAATGAGATTATTACGAGCGAAGAATATAAGGATAAAGGTATAGCAGCGAAATCGAAAGGCAGTTAGAAACTATACGCTATAAACCGCCAAGCGAAATAAATGCAAGCAGAACAAGCGATCAAATTACAGGTGATGATAATTATTCGATGCAATTCGCGCAAATGTGTAATTATCCCTTTAGAACTGAAACAAAAAATGTAAAACTTTCAAAATTGAACATACAAATATTTTATGGAGATTGTAGTCAATTTTTAGATTTTTGGAATTCCTATGAAGTCGCGATACATAATAATCCTTCTCTCACAAAAACGGAAAAATTTACTTACTTAAAACCTTATCTTGGAGGAGTTGCGCTAAGTGCAGTTAAAGGATTTTCCCTCACAGATCAGAATTACGATGCATCAATACAATTAATAAAGGATAGATTCGGTCGAACAAATATAATTATGTCAGCATATATGCGCAAACTTATAATAATAGAACCAGTCCAGTCTTGCTCTAATAGTATTGGCTTAAGAAAAATGTATGACGCCATTGAAGTACAAATAAGGTCCTTGCAATCCTTGGGAATAGCCGCTGACACATTCAGTAATTTATTGTGTCCTGTAATTCTGCAAAAATTGCCCGAAGAATTAAGTTTAAATTATAATCGTCAGCGTAAAACAGATGAATTGTTTGATATCGTAAAATTAGTAGAATTTATAAGAAAAGAAGTTGAATATAGAGAAGCGTCATTAATATTAGCTAATCTGAGAAATTTTAACGCAAAGGAATAACTTTCGAAACAAAATAACAGATTAAAGTTACCCGAATAAGCCTCATTTCTTGAACTCAAAGAGAAGCGACGCGAGCAATAAATTTAGCAGCGGGGCCGGTCTTCAGTACTCAAGTGGGTAATAAATATCCCTGCGGAAATACGAATCGAGCACTACGTGTAAGCGCAACTTTTATAGAATAGAAAATAACCAAAAATGTATTTTTTGTACACAAAATCACATGAACCATGATTGCTCACTAAGTGTTAATGATAAGAGGAAAACTTTAATGTCAAAGGGGCTTTGTTTCATTTGTTCTCAAAATCATATAAGAAAATTTTTCGACTGTAATTATCTAAAATGTGCGGTTCTCAAGGTCACAACTCCCTGCTATGCGGAGAGAGGGGTGAACGTTTTGCTGAGGATGTTTCGGTTTCAGTCGGGGAAGGCGATTCGAAACAGGAAGCGGTCTCGTCAATGGTTTCATTTTCCGCCAGGGAACGTATTGTAAACAGAACTTCGCATAACTCTGTTTTGCTACAAACTTTTTCGGCTTTGGTGAAATCGAAAGAAAGCAGCTTACAGTTACGCTGCATGGTAGACGGTGGAGCAAATAAATCATTTATTTTAAAAGAAGTAGCTGACGCGTTAAATTTGAAGGTTATTAAGAAGGAACCTTTAATAATTCATACATTTGGATCTAAAACTGCTGAAAAGCGAATGTATAATTTAGTCGAATTAACTTTACATAGTATTAAATATCCTAACCAATGTGTAAAAATACAAACCATAGTGATCGATTCGATTACTTTTGCAAAAATAAGAATTCCATCAAAATTCGTGAGGAACTTTGCTTTTGAAAAGGGAATTGAATTAGCTGATGTTAGTATTACTGAAAAAATTCACATTTTTATCGATTCAGATTATATCTCAGAAATATGAGGCGATAATATTGTAAGACTCACTAAGAGATTAATTGCTCAAGAGAGTATATTTGGACTCTTAATTCAAGGTAGGTATGGAGATTCTAATATTCATGGGGTATCTGTGAATCATTTAATTGTAGAGAATGAAGGGTTAGATTGTGATAGAATAAAAAATTTATGGCTATTGGAAACCACTGGAATTAATGGGGATAAGGAAATGTCTCTCTCAGACAAGGATATTTTGGAAACCTTTAAGAAAAATATTACATATGCATGTAAAAGATATGAAACAAAATTGTTATGGAAGGTTAGTAATAAGGAATTAAGCAATAATTATGAAATCGCAAAACGTCGTTTGTCCAGTTTAACTTGTTCATTAATCAAAAACGAGGATTTATATGCTAAGTACGATACAATAATTAACGAACATTTAAGGGATGGCATTGTTGAAATAGTTGACTCGAATTCACATCAAAATATGAAAAATGGTTATTTCCTCCCGCATCACGCAGTCGTGCGCGAGAAAAAATATAGTTCTAAAGTTAGGATAGTATTTGACGCTTCATCTAAAGGAAAGGGCGAGTTGTCGTTAAATGATTGCTTAGAAAGCGGGCCAAATTTAAATCTCGATTTATTAAAAATAATTTTGAGGTTCAGATTACACAAAGTGGCATTTTGCGCATATATTCGCGCATATTTAAAAGTAGGAATTGCTGAACAAGATAGCGAGTTTTTAAAATTTTTATGGTTAAAAGATAAGGGTCCTAATCTCAATCTCAGCCCTCAAAACATTGCAACATTTAAATATAAGAGAGTAGCTTTTGGCATCAAATGCAGCGCCTTTTTACTTACTGCAACCATAATACTGCATCTGGAAAGGTATCAAGGGAAATATGATGCAGGTGAAATGCTTGAAGAACTTTACGTGGATGATTTAATAAATGGTACTTCTAATGTTGAAGACGCTTTGAAATTAGTTAAGGAAATGATTTTAATACTTAGTGAAGCTAGTATGAACCTTCATCGATGGGCGACGAATTCCTCGATTCTTGATGAATACCTCAAGAGTGCTAATATTGATTGTCGAAAAACATCAGCGGACCAATGTGTGCCATTAAAAGTTTTAGGTCTGATTTGGGACAATGAAAATGATGTCATTAGCTTCGATACTGATCAATTTGAAAAGTTTAAAAATCCAAAAATAGTAACGAAGCGAATTATTCTCGCGGCATGTGGTATGTTATTTGATCCTATAGGCTTAATGAACCCATTCACAATAAGAATGAAGTTGCAATTACAAAGGATTTGGGAACTAAGCCGGCAATGGGACGAATGTGTTCCCCAGAAATAGGAATAGCATTTTTGGACTGGTTAAATGAAATGGAAATTGTAAGAAACTTTGAAATTCCAAGATTATATTTTCATGAAATCAATTGGGAATCTTTAGAAGTCTATATATTTTCTGACGCCAGCCCTAAATGTTATGGATCAGTATGTTATTTTCGAATGAAGCACTCAGATGGGTATGAAACGAGATTCGTTTTATCGAAATCGCGTTTAGCTCCATTAAAGAAGCTTACACTCCCTCGGTTGGAACTATTAGGAACTTTAATTTCAGCACGCATAGGACATTATCTGCGAGACACTTTTCCCCTGTTACGCAACAGTAACATGCATTATTGGACAGACTCACAGATTTGACTTCATTGGATCAAAGGAAACAGCGACGAGTGGAAGTAATTCGTCCGCAATCGTGTCATGGAAATTTAAGATAAAACAGATCCGAGCAGTTGGCATCACTGTCAGGGAAAGACCAATCCTGTTGATAAACTCACGAGGGGAATTAAGGTTCAAATTCTTGTGAATGATAGTATCTGGTTCCATGGACCTTCATGGCTTCTGAAAGGTGACTTCCCATGCTCTAAGACAGGCTCTAGACTGGATAGTTTGCATTGTATAGAAGAAGAAAGAAGTGTAGCAGTGTCTTTTCAAACGAATATTGAAACTTTACAGCCTTTACTGAATTTGGAGGACTTCAGTGAATTGAGCAAGGTTTTTAGAATCACTGGTTACATATTAAGATTCATAAAAAAACTTTAAAGCAACCCACGAACGAGAAACTGGAGTTATCACTACGAGTGAGCTAGTTAACGCTGAACGAAATTGGATTCAGACTGTGCGGCAAAATGAATTCGATAAAGAATACATTTGTCTTAAAAACAACCTCCCAATTCCCTCTAGTTCCAAACTTTTTACTCTAAACCCAGTTTTGGACTCCAATGATTTAATCGTTTTAAAAGGAAGACTCCAGAACTCCAATTCAATCATCAATCCAAACATCCAATTATCATCCCCTATAAATCAAGATTCACAAATCTTTTAATAGATATGGAGCACAAAAACTTGTACAATTCAGGCGTCTCCAATACTCTTACTCAATTGAGAGAACGATTTTGGATCATCCATGGTAGACAAGCTGTGAAAAATTGTCTGAACAAGTGATTTAAGTGTAGACGATTTCAAATCAAGCGTGGAAATCAAATTGTAGCACCACTACCTGCCGACGGAACCAATGAAACTGATCCTTTTGAAGTGTTGGGTATTGATTTTGCGGGCCCCTTATACTCAAAGGATCAAGACAAGGTTTATATCTCCTTATTTACATGCGCTGTAGCTCGTGCCGTTCACTTCGAAGTTGTCTCCGGATTAAGTACAGAACATTTTCTTCTGGCATTTAGATGTTTCATCTCCAGAAGAGGTATTTGCCGCATTGTTAATTCTGACAATGCAATGATATTTAAAAGTGCTGAGACTGAACTTAAAAAACTCTATGCAAGCATAACTGAATCTGATATTCAGAATTATTTTGGAAGGAAAGGGATTAAATGGCAATATATTGTTGAACGTGCTGCTTGGTGGGGTGGTTATTGGGAGAGAATGGTTCGAATAACGAAAGTTGCATTAAGGAGAATTTTGTGAAGGGCATTAGTTTCTTTCGAAGAGTTACAAACTATTTTGGCAGAAATTGAAGCTATAATTAACTCTCGTCCTTTAACTTATATTTATTATGAACCATTCCCTCTCACACCCGCAAACTTTTTAATTGAATGAAGATTAACTACCTTACCAAATTGGTCAGATAATCAAAATTACAAATTGTTTACCGGTAAAAAAGATTTAATTAAAATATTTCTTTATAGAGAAAAAATATTAAATCATTTTTGGAAAAGATGGAAAGGTGAATGAATATCTTCTTCTATTAAGGGGTGCGAATTTCCCCAAACCTGTCAATGTAAAATGTGTATTTAATGTAAATGATGTAGTTTTAGTAGGTGAAGATAAGGTTCCGAAACAGATGTGGAAGCTGGCCAAGGTACTGGAAGTCCATAGAGGCAGGGACAACCAAGTAAGAGCGGTGACTTTAAAGACTCCATCAGGGGTCATAAAACATCCCGTACAGCTCTTGTATAATTTAGAAGTCCAAGAGTAAGTTTAAAAAATTTTGTTTAAAAGGGGTGCAAAACCTTTATTATTGTTGGTAAAATGTAATGATTAATAGTTAGTGTTATACAATCATAGTTATTATTACGTGTATATTTTGTTTCGAATTCATATTTCTTAAGTATTCAATTTATTTTGTAAAATTTTAGTTTTCTTATATTTACGTGTATAAAATTTAATATGTGAAGTGGTTAACTTTTGGCTGATTCTTTGTCGGGGCTGGATGATGTGGCAACTCAGCCACAATAAATCCCTAAAGGGGAATGGGAAGCGCATCTTCCCTATCCGATGGGGAATCTAGCCCAGTTGCTGTTTGGATGCGGTCGAATGAAGACCGTATTGGCACCAGTGTATTATGGTGTGGAACTTAATTTTATGGAATATAATCACGAAAATTGTTATTTGTTAATTGTTATTGTTAAAATAAAATATTAAAGGCAATAAAACTTATTAATGAAAGAAAACACACACGCAACAAATTGGTAACGTAACATGACAGTCGATATCAGATGTTGCTCTTTTTTTCGACGTTCATCCTTCTGTAATTTCACGCTTATGAACACAATTCCAAACCACACAGACAGTTGTCCGAAGGCGCGTAGCCGGTCACCCATGGGTTACAAACCCCGCGGAAGATCGATATATTGCGATTTTAGCCAAGCGGAATCGCAGAGTGACCTCCACACGTGTGGCATCGCATCTATGGTTACAGCGTCCATTGGTATGGTGATATCTGCAGCTACTGTACGCCCGGGTACCTCAAGTTTGTGTTTGTCTATCCATCCAATCAAGAGGGGCACGATTAAAGTATTACCGGGAACATGTCAATTGGACTGTGTCTGACTGGGGCAATGTCATGTTTACTGATGAGTTAAGATTTGCTCTGGAGCCAGATGACAAGCGTATAAGATATGGCGGCGTGAACAAGGAACACGCAACCAGCTCCAAAACATCACCGAGCATCGCACATTTCGAGGCGGAAGCATTATGTTGTGGGCAGGGATTTCATTAGGATACCGCACCGACCTGCACATCTTTAAGCGGGGTTCTGTGACGGCTGTCCGTTATCGAGATGAAGTCCTAGAGCCCATTGAGATTGTACGCTGCAGCAGTCGGGCCTACTTTTTGTTTTAATGGACAATAATGCACGTCCCCATAGAGCTGGCATCGTCGATGACTATTTGGAAGTGAAGGGATAGCGCGTATGGCGTGGCCCCAGCATATTCCCCCGACCTTAATCCCATTGAAAATATTTGAGATGGTCTCGGTTGTGCTGTGTCTTCACGTTTCCCACCTCCAGCCACTCTTATTGAGCTGGAAACTGCTCTACCAGAAGAATGGCTATCGCTTAGTTCTGCGGTGGTTGACCACCAAATTGAAAACATGATGACAAGGGTAAACTTTGTATAGAGTATGAGGGGGGTCACATACCCTAATGTCCTATTTTGTTGTTTATTTTCACTTTATACATAATTCTGTTTAAATCTCCAGTATGTCATTGTCTATTAAATTACAGAAATTTAATATTGTTTTCATTTCTGTATATAATTATTAGTTTTATTTATGCATAAATATATATGCTACTTTCCTGCCGAATTGTGTCAATCAAAGCAGTATTTACTGATTTGTTTTTGCATTTTACATCATCGTGCTTAACTTGTGGAAGAGAGTATTAAAAAGATCTTCTAATACTAGAAATTATAGAATATTTCTATGGAGAAGAGATAACAATAAGGTCATGAACAATGGGAAGTTAAAGTCTAGTAAATGACGGCGATGAAAAGCGGGGATTTCTAAAGTGAAATAAATAAATAAAATCGACGACATAGCAATTTTCTTCAACTTTCCAAACTAATTTACAGAAAGTGTAAGTGAGCATTCTATGATTAGAATTATGTTGTCTATCAGATTATAAAAATTATATATAAATTTATACTTCTAACTATACATTACGTATATAATCTCTACAAAAAGATACGTCGACCAACCTAGCCTTTAGTTTGAAAATCAATTAAAAAAACAATTTTGACTCGCTAAAAATACAGACAGTAAACATTCTAACGACAAGATGTTAATTATCCTAGAGAAACGAAATTTATAGACATATCTGAAAAACAACGTTGATTCAAACTACGGGCTTGGTGTATTAGTGTGGTACTAAAAGCGCCATATAAACGTTTAAATAAAATTTGTTTCAATGAGGCGCTTTAACATAAGTGGAACTTTAATTACCATTGACTAGCAACGCAGGAATTCGCTGTTATTCAAGAACATCTTTAATAATTCGAAAACTATTAAATCCTTAGCTCCTGGGTTTCAAATGAGCTCATGTAGCAGACCAACGAGAAAATAGAAGTTCCTTTCGCTTTATTGCAGAAGGGCTGACAAGGAATACATCCACAGTACATGACAATTGGCAGCAGTGATCAAGGGGAGGTACAGCTACAATACCTCCCATTGATCTCCTTTTTTTATTTTCTTTTGATGCATCTTCTGGTGGCTGAGCGGCACAAGACAGCGAAGTCTGATGTGTACTGCTTATACCTGTGGCACATCATATTGCATCTGCAGAAGACATTCAAGTTGCAGTTGCGATCACAGTAGCACAACGAACTGCAATATATCAATTACTTTAAAGGCAGATCCGAGACAGACGCCCTGCAAACCTAATAACCAATGCTGGCCAAGACAGATTACACTGTTCGTCACGGGACATGGTCCATTCCCGAGCTATCTACATAGGATTGGTGCTCGGGAAAGCGACAACTGTGCCTGTGGTCATACGAGTGACCCACTTCACTATGCCACATCGTGCCCACTCACCAGCTCCTGGCATTTTACTACCCCCAGCGAAAACCTGAGAATAGAATGGATGAAAAATGTTATCCACCATCCGCAAGCGAAAGCCAAAATCCTCTCGCTGATAACATTCCTCTCGGAGCACAGAGAGCTCATAATCCCTGAACGATGATGAGAGCCCAAGTACTATGAAGAAACATCAATGAAGCAGTGAGGCAACTATCCTACAACGCTGATTTGAGCTGTTGCGTTGCGAGCTCGAGACCACAGACAGGGGTGGCTGCTCCCCTACTGGTGCTTCCTTCTTTCTCTCCAGCAGACTCCACCCAAACTGGTAGAACCCTCCCTGGGTTAGGTACAGGGAGTCCTGCTGGCGTTCACGTTCACAGACGCCCTGCAGCGTAAATGTTACTGAGCCATAACTACTATCGTTTACGACGTGAGTAGATTAAATTGGTCTTCACACAATGATCATTTTTGTACAAGAGGGACTAAAACCTACAGCTTAAAGTAGATTCTGAAACTGACATGAAATTGTTAAGTTGGATTTGAATCCACAAACTGAATATGAACCGAATACAGAAGTGTTAATCATTCGGCTCGGCTATGAAGGGAGTGGTATTAAGCTACAGCTCAAGGAGGACCTAGTGAAAATATGATGTTTTACGATAAAAACCGGTCCTGCATTGATATAATGAAGGTCATATATCGGTTATAAAGAATACAGCTGAACGGTGCTATCCAAATTTTCTGTAGTTTAGACACACTGAACATACATTTGCAGTATGTTCGGAAGAGCGATTTCCCTTGACAGCAAAAATGTTCGAGTTTGTCCACACAAATTGATGCAAATTAGTACATCAATCTGACAATTCCACCTGTTAGGCTACCATTTATGAACAACACTCTACAAGGTGTTTTCCATCAGAATAGAACTCGCTTACAGCCAATTAAATACACAACATGCTTTACAGAGTGCTAACATATTGCCTTTGCCTGATAGATTACTAATCGAACATATATGAGACATCATTGGACAACTTCAAGGACATACCCGATCAGCATTAACCCTTCTTGAATTGATCAACAAAATGCATCATTCATGCAAAGCATCCAATAAACTGATATCTAGTATGTGCACAAGATGTAAGCATGCTTGAACTGAGCATTCTGGCGGGTACACCACTCATTAATGCAGCAGCGCTTCACAGTGCAATGGCTCTTCTCGCACCAATCTGAAATCTTGTGGAAATATATTACAACAATTTCATTTCGCACTCTTCATTTGCTGTTGATTTTATCCAGGTAATGTGCTTTTACTTAGTAGGAATATTTTAGTAACAAAAGGAATCATTCTTTAAAATACAGTTATAAATTAGTATAAAAAGACAATCTACTGAGAAATTCACGTGTTCCGTTAGTATCCGTTTATCTAATATTATCATTTACAATAGCAGTTTTCAGTCTGAATAAAAATGAAATTGCAGTAATTAAAAAGGAATTGCTATTTTACTGATAATTTCCTTGGTTTTCCATTATGTAGGAGAAGCTAATGTGCTCATTTCCAATTTAAATTCTGACAGTATATAGGAAATATAACAATAATGTAAAAACACAATTTTTCAGTTAAAACTGGCTAATCACTTTCATTTAATAGTTCTTATGAATTAATTCTATTTAATATCAGAACAAAATAAACACTTAAGAAACAACATAATAGAAGTTCTTCAATAAAAAAACTAACTAGCCCTATCTCTCGAACTTTATTAGATTTTATCAAAGCAATTAATTGGATTCTAACTGTATATATTAAGAAAATTCTCAAATAAGTATTAACACCAGTAAAGACAAATGTTTACATTAAATAAAAAAATTGCTACAGAAGTCATTCTGATTAACTCCATTGTATTATATTTATATAAACCATAATAAAAATCTAGTAAACCAATCCACTTTTTACTATAGACGTTACAGTAAAAAGTGGCACACATATTTATAAATTTTCAATTTTAGTTTTTCTTTTCTTTACGAAAAATAAATAAAACTGTCATATTAAAATGGAAGTTGTTAATAAGAATACTTCAAACTAAGAAAGTAACAAATTGAGAATTGTTCTTCAATGCGACAACAATGAAATAATTCGATTGGGTGACGAAGTTGAAGCGGCAATCGGGCTAAATGGAATAAAGAGTCCAAATACATAAAATATTTAAAAAACAGAGAATTTAATATCGGGTCTGATACATTTACAATTCTGCCATGTAGATGCTGTCAGAAGTGCGATGAAAAAATCATTTCGGATGAAAGGACACACATATTTACTTATATATAGAGAGTGAGAGAGAGAGAGAGAAGGGTTTGGTTTGGTTTGTCGCTCAACGGTCAATTTTTGCACACGAGGGCTAATTAGACCGGGACCTATGGTTTAAAGTGGATTCCGAACCACAACAAACATCCATGCCCAAGGTGGGATTTGAACCCACGAACTGTTGAACTGAAGGCAAGAGCGCAAACCATTCGGCTGCCAGCTCGGCGAGAGAGAGAAGGAGAGAAAGAAGAATTTTATCAATTAAAGAATTAATTGCAAAGTATTTCTTAAGAAGGCTTTTTAAAATTAAAAAAATAAAATACATTCGAAGAATAAAAGTTAAATTCCAAGATCACATTTTATCACTTGTTATTTTTGATGAAACAGAAATTATATATGGGTTTGCAAAAAATATTTTAACGGTATTTATCGGTACAAGGGAAGGATGACCATACGACCGTCATTGTAAGGAATAATTTTCATAGAAGACTGATCATCGTGATTGCTATGTTTCAGGTAATAAAATCCATGCATAATGTATATTTTTCAAAAATAAAATAATAAACATCATTTCCGGTATACATAAGTCACTACACAAGAGCATATAATTCAAAAACTATTTATATCCAGACTTCTAAATTAAGAAAATGTACTAACTGTACATATGAAGCAACGTGAGGTAGAAAATATACAGCCAGTGAATTAATATTATTCCAAGGAATTTTCAATGGAATTTAATTCGAATTTCACCGCGGGAAAATGAATGACAAAATTCAAAAAACCTAAATATTTGCAAAAAGGCTGAACAATCTCGTAAAAGCATGTCTGCAGATCACATGGCAACATATGAAGTTTGTCTTTTCTTTAGACTTTGAAAAAGCTTTACCCTTTCCAAAATTAGCTATATAGGTAGCTTACTATAAACGAAATATAAATTCAAAATATCGGAAGCCATAATCGTAATGTTCATCTGCTCCTATGACCGGAAGCAGAATGAGACAGAAATGTCTCAGGATATTTCATGTTTAGTAGAGTATAACCATACATTTTTGTTAAAAATTGTAAAAATTAATAAAATCTAATGATCTTTATGTACTGGATAAAATAGAAATATTAGCTTTTTAATTTTTACTGAGATTGCTGAAAAGTACAGAAAAAAAAATTGAATAAATTAAAATGAAATTTTCAGTAAGTGGATGCAGTAACTAGCAAGATGATTACAATTTGCAAGCATCGAATCCCAAGCAAAAATAAAGCAAAACATTTCCTCACCAGAAGACTGGTATACTTTAATAAAAATATGCAAAATGTATCGTTTCATATTGTTCAAATAACACATCAGGATTTTTCCTCCACAAGTATTTTACAAATTATCTATCAACAGAAAAGTAAATTACAGGGACAGCAGTAATATTTGCTGAAAGTGCAATAGATAAAATTAGAAAAGTTGGCACCCGACCTCATACAATTCAAGTGCATTGCTCAGATGATCATACATAATTTGAAGCTATTAGTACAAGAAAATGTGCAGCAGGAAGATCACTGAGAGCAACACAGAAAATTAAAGCAGAAGAAAAAAAAGGAAAAGTATAATCGGCTTGTTGAAATTCATTCCTCTTATTATGTACAAGTATTATAAAAAATTTAAGGACTAATTGGCATGACAGAACCTCAAATAAAGCAAGCGAAAGACATCATTTATATTTTGATGATCCGATTTAAAGAAAGTAATATTTGTAATATTATATCTGTAACAGAACAGTTATTATTCATTTCTGCTACGAATCTTTGATAAAACATAATTATACAATGAAATCTTCCCGTAGACTAAATTTGAATTAATAATCTTCTTTTCACTTGCCAAAGGAATTGACTAATCCAATCACGAAAAAATTATAGATAATTATTCAAATGATATTTTATCCTATACTTTCTGCGTATTACATAAAAGATGCATATGCAGTGTATATATATATATATATATATATATATATATATATATATATATATATATATATATATATATATATATATATATATATATATATATATATATATATATATATATATATATATATATATATATATATATATATATATATATATATATATATATATACATATACATATATATATATATATATATATACATATATTTATATATATATATATATATTTATATATATATATATACATATATATATATATATATATATATATATATACATATATATATATATACATATATATATATATATATATATATATATATATACATATATTTATATATATATATATATATATATATATATATACATACATATATATATATATATATATATATATATATATATATATATATATATATATATATATATATATATATATATATATATATATATATATATATATATATATATATAAATACAGTATTTTTAAGTTTTTAATTAAAAAGGAATTTTAAAAGATAATATGTACTATTTTATTCTCTTTGTAAAGATTTTTGTTAAATTAATACTTTCGCCAACCAAGACATACGCGTATAGGATTATTAAGGCAGTGAATATTTTTACCAATAATTTAAAAAACAATGAGATTATTGATATAAAATTTTATCTAATATAATAGTTAAATAATCTATTAAAACTATAAAGAATTCGTTATAATAGATATCTTTGTAATAAAATTATATTTAAAAACATATATTTTATCAGAATATAAAATTTATGTGCCAATTAAATATTTTTATAAAAATCTTATAATTGCATGATTATTATTGTGAATTATTTTTTAAATTTAAGGAAAAATTTAATAATTTTCAGAATAAGACAGAGAATATAACAAAGTGACAATATGCCTATTTAAATTGTTGAATCAGAAAAAATTAGATTACAAAAATGAAAAAAAAAGGTTGTTACCTTACTTACGATATTTCATTTCACAGCCGTTCTAGGAAGGTTCTGCGGTACCCAGAAATCTCACCCCATGAGACATGAAAGGAAAATATTGAAAAAAAATTAATATAAGCATTCATAAGATTATGAATATGTTATAACATTGTCGGCAAAAATACTTAAGCTGTGTAAGTAGTGAACAAGTAAAAATTCTGCAAGTAAGAATAAATAACTTAAATTTAAAAATTGAATTTAATACAAAGCTCTTATGTATAACAGTAAAAAAAATCAAAACATATTGCCAAAAAAATTTTAATACATAAAACCAGAATAAATCATTAAGTAATTTGTATATTTACTCGATGCTCTTTGAAAATTGTCAATAGAATAAAAATAAAAAAAATTGCAACCGATTGCATACTTGGATTTTTCTTACTTAAAGGTATAAATATCAATATTATCTTGCAAATATACATGCCAAAAAATAAAAACCTAATAAACAATGAACGACAAACTATGGCAAATAAACTTTTGGAATACTAACTATAGGTGTAAAGTATATACTAGTTATAAAAGTTAATTTGCCAAAGGAATAGCAACTGTCCATAAAATGTTTACGCGTGAGGAATTATATTACATCACAGATCTGAAAGATATTAATTATTCAGTTTGGTTAGTTTGTCGATCAACGGTCATTTTTTGCACACGAGGGCTAATTAGACCGGGACCTACGGGCTAAAGTGGATTCCGAACCACTACAAACATCCATGCCCAAGGTGGGATTCGAACCCACTAACTGTTGAACCGAAGGCAAGAGTGCTAACCATTCGGCTGCCAGATCGGCATATTAAATATTCAAAATAAATCCATAATTAATTTGTAACTGGTACCATAACAGCAAAACATATAGTTAAAAAAATATGCACAATGTCATTATAATTTTATTGCAAGGCGAAAGAAATTTTCATATTGAAGCAAAACCAAATAAAAATTTAATTAATGTATTAAATTTAATGTAATTAAATACAATGCTCTTATGTATAGCAGTAAAGAAAATCAAAACACATATTGCCAAAAAATTTTAACATATTAAACCAGAATAAATCATTAATTAAGTAATTTGTATATTTACTCGATGTTCTTTGAAAATTGTCAATAGAATTTAAAAAAATATTGCAACCGATTGCATACTTGGATTTTTCTTACTTAAAAGTATAAATATCAATATTATCTTGCAAATATACATACCAAAAAATAAAAACCTAATAAAAAATGAATGACAAACTATAGCAGATAAACTTTTGGATTATTAACTATAGGTGTAAAGTATATACTAGTTATGAAAGTTAATTTGCCAAAGGAATAGCAGCTGTCCATAAAATGTTTACGTGTGAGAAATTATATTACATCACAGATCTGAAAGATATTAAATATTCAGAATAAATCCATAATAAATTTGTAACTGGTAGCATAACAGCAAAACATATAGTTAAGAAAATATGCACAATGTCATTATAATTTTGTTGCAAGGCGAAGAAATTTTCATGTTGAAGCAAAACCAAATAAAAATTTAATTAATCTAATAAAATTTTATAACTATCGTACTATTTATACGTAATACGTACGTATATTTTATAAATATATACTATGCCATTTATCGATAATATCAATTGATAAATTATGAATTTTAAGAGCTTTCCCCATCGATTTAATAATTTATTCTAGAAAGGATGCAGTTATTGAATGTGACAACTTCGTTTTAAGGTATTGAAAATAATAAGTGAATTGTTTTCAAGCCATAAAAAAATCAAGGAAATATGTGTATTTTTTCTAATTTTAAGTATGCATTTTGTGGAGAGCTTATATGAAATATTTACAAATTAACTCAGAAAAACAATTTGTAAAACCTTACATCATCAACACTGGTCTGACTGCCCGTTGTGGACCCCAGGCCTTCTATGTTAAATATAACATTATATATTCGGCAGAAGCATGATAAATTTAAATTCAAAAATAAATGCACTTATATTATTTTCTTCCACTACCTGGGGCTTGAGCAGCTACCAGGCGCGTCGGCAGGTGGTGGATAGCCGAATGTCCTGTAGAAATGACAGGATAACCTTGAATATAGAATCAGAAGCTGTGAACCAGCTCCCGTAAACCCTGGTGTTATGCGACCCGTGCCTAGGGTTATTTAGCACCGCGGTAATGGTGTCTTAACGGAGCCTCTAGTTGCCTGGCGAACTTCTAGAGTAATTTGCCTTGCCCAGTATCTCAGGCAATGCTGGGTGGACTATCATATTACCCCAGCTTATTAATTGTTATCTTGTGGCTGAAAAGACACAAGAAATAACAAACCTCTCTGCATTTGCAGGTGAAGCCTCTGAATTAGACCTTGTTGAATAAGACAAGGGAACTCAGAGGCAATCTAGTGAAGGAGCAGCAATGAATCCTTCACAGTAGATAGAAGTGACCTCCAAACCATATTCTTCTGGTGAAAGTCAGGAAGCTATCGCTAGCATGACTGACTCTCTGATCAGAATCATTTGTGCATCATCAGAGAGGATTGCCTCTGAAATTCTAAGATGCTCTAGGCAGAAGATACGTTTAATCGTAGGAATCATTACTGGGCACTACTATTTCAGAAAACACCTCCATAAAATGGGACTGTTTCAGCAAGACCCCATCTGCAGGAAATGTTATACGCAAGAGGAAACGGCTAAGCATATCATTTACGAATGCGAGGCTCTTGCCCTCCCTAGATGAACTTCTTTAGGCATCATCCATACTAGAGAGTTACACCTAGACTCCATTAAAGGGTTATCGGACTTAATTAATAACGTAGGTGACCCGAGCAACTGGAACTAGGAAACATTGGGTTTGGAATTAATGGTACAAAATGCTAATTAAAGCAGAGGTGCTAATGACATACAAACTCAACCTTAAGAAGAAGATCTTCCATTATAATCTCAGAATAATTAAAAACAATTTAAATATACTGTTTTCAATATTTCTTAAATACTTGATTGCTTTATTCACCTTCACAACAGTTTTGTGAATTATTATTTAAAAAACTTGAAAAGTTTACCCCAATGAAGCTTAAAAATATTCGGTTATTGAAATGTTTAAGAAAAAAAATTTTAATAGTAAAATAATTAATTCCAACAGAAAATCAAAATTCTACTAAACAATAAGAAATGATTAAATGGTCAATTAAGAAATTCAGTCAGATAAATTGGAAATAATGGAATATTGTTTTTTTTATCTTCTTCAATTAAAATTATTTATTTTATTTTGAGTCGAAATCGGAAAACATTTGGATTCAATATTGTTTTCAATAGTAAATGAATGCGCGCTCAAATGATATTTAAGTAGAATAAATTCATAAAAACTGAACTGATGCGTCTATTCAAAACTACAAATAATTGAATACGGGACAAAAATTTGTTAATATGAGCTAGAAAAGGTAAAAATAAGTTCGTTATTTAATTGTATTTTTTACAAAAAGAAAAAAATAGCCATATATCAAGATCTTCCAAATCTAAGTTACTGATAACACAACACCCCCATTTCTATTTAATAAAAAATGCATCATAGTAAAAAGCTTTCTGTTTTAGTTTCTTACTAAATATAAGTAGATTGTAAAGCTTATCAGATTTAATGCTTATTTATAAAGACTAGTTTGGTGCATTGAGGAATGAGCAGCAAGTTGCAATGAAACATTTAACCAGCTTAATAACATAGCACATAAATAGAATCAGCAAATGTACAAGCAAATGTCGCATTAGTGAGGATAAAGTAATTGTAAATAAAATAATATATCCAGTAGTTATATAATTTACACTGTATTTTGTATAATACAGTTTCTTAATTAGTAATATTCAATACTACATTTTGAGAGGGATTAATTAAGAAAAATGTACCACATTTAGATTGAAAACTACGAAATTATATACGCGAAAATATCTATTATAATCTCAAGAAGAAGATTACGTAAAAAGCCAAAGTAATTTTTAAGAAGGCAGAAATACTCAACAGCTCGGAATAGAGGATACAATTATTTCTAATATTGCATCAGGGCAGAAAAAAGGCTCCCAAATTACTTCAAACGAATGTCTGACATCTGACATATGTATCATGCAACTGAATATTAATAGGGCGAGTCAAATGAAAGTGAGCCAATGCGAATATATGACAAACAGAGTACTTTATTTAAAAGGAGTCTCCATGAACATTGAGACATTTATCCCATTGACAAATGTGCCACGTTATACCCGTCTCATAAAACTCCTTGGGCTGTCGATTCAAAAAGTCTGTAACCGACTCCTTCACGGCGGCGTCCGACACGAATCTGGTACCCTTCAGATGTTTTTTCAGTTTCCCGAAAATGTGAAAGTCGCATGGCGACAAATCTGGACTGTATGGAGGATGTTGCAGAGTGTCCCACTTGAACTTTGCCAGTTGGGTCTTAACCACATCAGCGACGTGGGAATTTCCTCGGAACGACGTGGGAACAATTGAATTCGCCACCCCCGAAGAAAGCAAAGGCTGTCATTTCCTCGGGAAAGGTGCTATTGACTTTTTTCGATCATCAGGGGCCATTACTGATTGAATTTGCTAAACGTGGCGAGACTATCAATAGTTCGCGATATTGTGCAACGCTGGATCGGCTGCGTGTCGCAATCAAGAACAAACGACCTGGAAGATTGACGAATGGTGTGATCTTGCTACACGACAATGCTCGTCCCCACGTCGCTGATGTGGTTAAGACACAACTGGCAAAGTTCAAGTGGGACACTCTGCAACATCCTCCATACAGCCCAGATTTGTCGCCATGCGACTTTCACATTTTCGGGAAACTGAAAAAACATCTGAAGGGTACCAGATTCGTGTCGGACGCCGCCGTGAAGGAGTCGGTTACAGACTTTTTGAATCGACAGCCCAAGGAGTTTTATGAGACGGGTATAACGCGGCACATTTGTCAATGGGATAAATGTCTCAATGTTCATGGAGACTCCTTTTAAATAAAGTACTCTGTTTGTCATATATTCGCATTGGCTCACTTTCATTTGACTCGCCCTAATATTTTATCTATATAAATAGAAACCTTACTCTATCCATTTGATAAATTATTGTCTATGGTTGCATTTGAAATCGGCTGCACAGAATGGAATGAATAGAAATTTAGAAAAAAATATCCATGATATTTTAGAAAAAAATTACGAGAAATTTCTGGGAATCTCAGTAATATCTTCATTTTCGTTTGAAAATAACGAAACAAAGATACCTCCACAACTTCAAATTTAAAAAAAGGATAATCTGTGAAATGGGATAAATTGAATTCCTATAACACAGCATGAAAGCTCTCCTGGATTACAATTATCGGCCTACGCATTAAAAAATTATAAGTAAATATATAATGCATTTGAACGTATAATACTAGACAATTATTTTTCATGCACATTAAAAGAGCTCTTGCATAAATCATCTCAAGGGAAAATGCACCATCTGTGCACCACACTAAGTTATTAGAGTTTAAGAAAAATATTCTTATTAAAGAAAAATAAAATAGTTCAATATTTTTATTCTCATTCAGATATATTTCAATAAGAAAATAAACGAACGTTCCCTCTAGGTCATAATTAAAACAATATTTTTTGATGATAAAATAAATTGAATTTAAATTATGTAGTTTGAGAGTATCCATGGATTGCAATAAAATACTTAGCAAATAAACCTATATTCAATTACATTTTTACGCACATAAAAGAAAGTTAATTTTACAATATTATATTCGAACTTCCATGGGAATGATTTTTCACAAAGAATGCTGGTTTGTGTCTTTAAAAAGAGGAATCAAATATTTTGTAAAAATTAATGAATACTTTTGAATATGTTGAACAATTTTTTAAAGAATGCAGAAAACTTTGTCAAAACTCAGCTCTTTTTTAGAGAGGAAATATTATAATAAAGTTACTTTCCCAATACGTATATTCTAAAATATAATATTGAAAATATTTTCTCAAGGAGCTCCAAAGTACGAATATTAAAAACATCATTGGAAAGAATCTCTGAATACAGGCTAATTTAAAAAAATATTTCATTAGTAATGACACTAATCAAAGAATATTCTTGTAAAAAACATATTTACAGCATAATAAATTACCATGGGTTACACAAGTCAACTCCAAGGAGGCAATTATATATACGAAACATAGCTATTTATAATTTTCTTTGTATATTCATTTTTAAGGTTATTCTTACATATTGCGTTGAAATATTTTTCCTGAAGAGGTCCCAAGCGAATCTTTTAATCATCGCTGAGAGGACTCTATGAAAACAAGGAAACAAAGAAATATTTCCTTAGTAATTAAACTTACATAAGAATAACCTTAGTTGCTTCAAAGTAATATTTCATTTAAATAAGAGTCATTATTATACAGACAGCATAATGTATTCCCATGGGTTATACAAGTCAACTCCAAGGAGGCAATTATATATACGAAACATAGCTATTTATAATTTTCTTTGTATATTCATTTTTAAGGTTATTCTTACATATTGCGTTGAAATATTTTTCCTGAAGAGGTCCCAAGCGAATCTTTTAATCATCGCTGAGAGGACTCTATGAAAACAAGGAAATAAAGAAATATTTCCTTAGTAATTAAACTTACATAAGAATAACCTTAGTTGCTTCAAAGTAATATTTCATTTAAATAAGAGTCATTATTATACAGACAGCATAATGTATTCCCATGGGTTATACAAGTCAACTCCAAGGAGGCAATTATATATACGAAACATAGTTATTTATAATTTTCTTTGTATATTCATTTTTAAGGTTATTCTTACATATTGCGTTGAAATATTTTTCCTGAAGAGGTCCCAAGCGAATCTTTTAATCATCGCTGAGAGGACTCTATGAAAACAAGGAAATAAAGAAATATTTCCTTAGTAATTAAACTTACATAAGAATAACCTTAGTTGCTTCAAAGTAATATTTCATTTAAATAAGAGTCATTATTATACAGACAGCATAATGTATTCCCATGGGTTATACAAGTCAACTCCAAGGAGGCAATTATATATACGAAACATAGCTATTTATAATTTTCTTTGTATATTCATTTTTAAGGTTATTCTTACATATTGCGTTGAAATATTTTTCCTGAAGAGGTCCCAAGCGAATCTTTTAATCATCGCTGAGAGGACTCTATGAAAACAAGGAAACAAAGAAATATTTCCTTAGTAATTAAACTTACATAAGAATAACCTTAGTTGCTTCAAAGTAATATTTCATTTAAATAAGAGTCATTATTATACAGACAGCATAATGTATTCCCATGGGTTATACAAGTCAACTCCAAGGAGGCAATTATATATACGAAACATAGCTATTTATAATTTTCTTTGTATATTCATTTTTAAGGTTATTCTTACATATTGCGTTGAAATATTTTTCCTGAAGAGGTCCCAAGCGAATCTTTTAATCATCGCTGAGAGGACTCTATGAAAACAAGGAAATAAAGAAATATTTCCTTAGTAATTAAACTTACATAAGAATAACCTTAGTTGCTTCAAAGTAATATTTCATTTAAATAAGAGTCATTATTATACAGACAGCATAATGTATTCCCATGGGTTATACAAGTCAACTCCAAGGAGGCAATTATATATACGAAACATAGTTATTTATAATTTTCTTTGTATATTCATTTTTAAGGTTATTCTTACATATTGCGTTGAAATATTTTTCCTGAAGAGGTCCCAAGCGAATCTTTTAATCATCGCTGAGAGGACTCTATGAAAACAAGGAAATAAAGAAATATTTCCTTAGTAATTAAACTTACATAAGAATAACCTTAGTTGCTTCAAAGTAATATTTCATTTAAATAAGAGTCATTATTATACAGACAGCATAATGTATTCCCATGGGTTATACAAGTCAACTCCAAGGAGGCAATTATATATACGAAACATAGCTATTTATAATTTTCTTTGTATATTCATTTTTAAGGTTATTCTTACATATTGCGTTGAAATATTTTTCCTGAAGAGGTCCCAAGCGAATCTTTTAATCATCGCTGAGAGGACTCTATGAAAACAAGGAAATAAAGAAATATTTCCTTAGTAATTAAACTTACATAAGAATAACCTTAGTTGCTTCAAAGTAATATTTCATTTAAATAAGAGTCATTATTATACAGACAGCATAATGTATTCCCATGGGTTATACAAGTCAACTCCAAGGAGGCAATTATATATACGAAACATAGCTATTTATAATTTTCTTTGTATATTCATTTTTAAGGTTATTCTTACATATTGCGTTGAAATATTTTTCCTGAAGAGGTCCCAAGCGAATCTTTTAATCATCGCTGAGAGGACTCTATGAAAACAAGGAAATAAAGAAATATTTCCTTAGTAATTAAACTTACATAAGAATAACCTTAGTTGCTTCAAAGTAATATTTCATTTAAATAAGAGTCATTATTATACAGACAGCATAATGTATTCCCATGGGTTATACAAGTCAACTCCAAGGAGGCAATTATATATACGAAACATAGTTATTTATAATTTTCTTTGTATATTCATTTTTAAGGTTATTCTTACATATTGCGTTGAAATATTTTTCCTGAAGAGGTCCCAAGCGAATCTTTTAATCATCGCTGAGAGGACTCTATGAAAACAAGGAAATAAAGAAATATTTCCTTAGTAATTAAACTTACATAAGAATAACCTTAGTTGCTTCAAAGTAATATTTCATTTAAATAAGAGTCATTATTATACAGACAGCATAATGTATTCCCATGGGTTATACAAGTCAACTCCAAGGAGGCAATTATATATACGAAACATAGTTATTTATAATTTTCTTTGTATATTCATTTTTAAGGTTATTCTTACATATTGCGTTGAAATATTTTTCCTGAAGAGGTCCCAAGCGAATCTTTTAATCATCGCTGAGAGGACTCTATGAAAACAAGGAAATAAAGAAATATTTCCTTAGTAATTAAACTTACATAAGAATAACCTTAGTTGCTTCAAAGTAATATTTCATTTAAATAAGAGTCATTATTATACAGACAGCATAATGTATTCCCATGGGTTATACAAGTCAACTCCAAGGAGGCAATTATATATACGAAACATAGTTATTTATAATTTTCTTTGTATATTCATTTTTAAGGTTATTCTTACATATTGCGTTGAAATATTTTTCCTGAAGAGGTCCCAAGCGAATCTTTTAATCATCGCTGAGAGGACTCTATGAAAACAAGGAAATAAAGAAATATTTCCTTAGTAATTAAACTTACATAAGAATAACCTTAGTTGCTTCAAAGTAATATTTCATTTAAATAAGAGTCATTATTATACAGACAGCATAATGTATTCCCATGGGTTATACAAGTCAACTCCAAGGAGGCAATTATATATACGAAACATAGCTATTTATAATTTTCTTTGTATATTCATTTTTAAGGTTATTCTTACATATTGCGTTGAAATATTTTTCCTGAAGAGGTCCCAAGCGAATCTTTTAATCATCGCTGAGAGGACTCTATGAAAACAAGGAAATAAAGAAATATTTCCTTAGTAATTAAACTTACATAAGAATAACCTTAGTTGCTTCAAAGTAATATTTCATTTAAATAAGAGTCATTATTATACAGACAGCATAATGTATTCCCATGGGTTATACAAGTCAACTCCAAGGAGGCAATTATATATACGAAACATAGTTATTTATAATTTTCTTTGTATATTCATTTTTAAGGTTATTCTTACATATTGCGTTGAAATATTTTTCCTGAAGAGGTCCCAAGCGAATCTTTTAATCATCGCTGAGAGGACTCTATGAAAACAAGGAAATAAAGAAATATTTCCTTAGTAATTAAACTTACATAAGAATAACCTTAGTTGCTTCAAAGTAATATTTCATTTAAATAAGAGTCATTATTATACAGACAGCATAATGTATTCCCATGGGTTATACAAGTCAACTCCAAGGAGGCAATTATATATACGAAACATAGTTATTTATAATTTTCTTTGTATATTCATTTTTAAGGTTATTCTTACATATTGCGTTGAAATATTTTTCCTGAAGAGGTCCCAAGCGAATCTTTTAATCATCGCTGAGAGGACTCTATGAAAACAAGGAAATAAAGAAATATTTCCTTAGTAATTAAACTTACATAAGAATAACCTTAGTTGCTTCAAAGTAATATTTCATTTAAATAAGAGTCATTATTATACAGACAGCATAATGTATTCCCATGGGTTATACAAGTCAACTCCAAGGAGGCAATTATATATACGAAACATAGTTATTTATAATTTTCTTTGTATATTCATTTTTAAGGTTATTCTTACATATTGCGTTGAAATATTTTTCCTGAAGAGGTCCCAAGCGAATCTTTTAATCATCGCTGAGAGGACTCTATGAAAACAAGGAAACAAAGAAATATTTCCTTAGTAATTAAACTTACATAAGAATAACCTTAGTTGCTTCAAAGTAATATTTCATTTAAATAAGAGTCATTATTATACAGACAGCATAATGTATTCCCATGGGTTATACAAGTCAACTCCAAGGAGGCAATTATATATACGAAACATAGCTATTTATAATTTTCTTTGTATATTCATTTTTAAGGTTATTCTTACATATTGCGTTGAAATATTTTTCCTGAAGAGGTCCCAAGCGAATCTTTTAATCATCGCTGAGAGGACTCTATGAAAACAAGGAAATAAAGAAATATTTCCTTAGTAATTAAACTTACATAAGAATAACCTTAGTTGCTTCAAAGTAATATTTCATTTAAATAAGAGTCATTATTATACAGACAGCATAATGTATTCCCATGGGTTATACAAGTCAACTCCAAGGAGGCAATTATATATACGAAACATAGTTATTTATAATTTTCTTTGTATATTCATTTTTAAGGTTATTCTTACATATTGCGTTGAAATATTTTTCCTGAAGAGGTCCCAAGCGAATCTTTTAATCATCGCTGAGAGGACTCTATGAAAACAAGGAAATAAAGAAATATTTCCTTAGTAATTAAACTTACATAAGAATAACCTTAGTTGCTTAAAAGTAATATTTCATTTAAATAAGAGTCATTATTATACAGACAGCATAATGTATTCCCATGGGTTATACAAGTCAACTCCAAGGAGGCAATTATATATACGAAACATAGTTATTTATAATTTTCTTTGTATATTCATTTTTAAGGTTATTCTTACATATTGCGTTGAAATATTTTTCCTGAAGAGCTCCCAAGCGAATCTTTTAATCATCGCTGAGAGGACTATGAAAACAAGGAAATATAGAAATATTTCAGCCAATCATACACATAAAACATTGATATTTATGATATGCTCTTTATTGAATTTGAAGAATATTCTTAATTATTACATTGGAAAATCTTTCCAAAAGAACTTTCAAGTGAATATTTTAATTTTCGCTGGGAGTATTCTTTGAATGGAATGAAAAATGGAACTCCTTAATATTGAATCTTATATCATGTAATATTTTGCAATTAAAATAACTGCTTTATTTAAAAAAATGTTTAGTGCAGATAGAACATTTATAGTTAATTCCTATGTTTTGTACATGTCAACTCCAAGGAGGTACTAATAAATAAAATGCAATTATATATATAATCTCAATTTCAAGAGTATTATTTAAATTTTAAAATTATTCTTCCATATTTTTGGAATATCTTCTATATTTCTCCAAGCAAATTTGTTTTTCATTGATGACAAGAAAAAGTTTTGAGTAAAATTAATTAATCGCAAAACCAGCATGCCTATATTGCAAGCTTTTGATGTGATGTTTGTGTTTAGTTATCGTTGAAACATTACGTTTCACACACAATATTTAAATAGATCTAAACCCACAATTCAATAAGTATTCAGACCCGTTACAGACTCTGTAGTCCACTGTGGAAATCGAACCCATGAACTCTTGAAACGAAGTTTTTAAATCCTATTTTTCCTACTCGGTTTTCTTTGGGTAAGTATTTTCCAGAAAAAAATTTAATTTTGGTTATAAAATTAAGATTAAAAATTACCGTTACTATTTATCTAGTGTTGTTCACAAATACTTTTTTCCTTATGGATTCAAGTTTGGAATAAAGATATGTTAAAACAGAGAGAACATTGAGCGGATAAGAATTCCTTTTAGTTAAGACGCTTTAATGAATGAAATTGTGTTTCGTTTCACTTGAATTATTTATTCTTTTTACTGGTGACGCTATAATGTTAAAAACAATACACGTTTATTATAGTTTATAATAACTATTTTTTTCAGAATGAAGAAAAGTCATCTCGATTTTTTTAGAAAAATTCCTTTGTTACACAAAATGAAAGGGATGTTACGTTCCGTAAATATTTTTTTAACGTCAGGAATTATGCGGAGATGACAATTTTTAGAGTGTGGAAAAAGAACCACACATATCTTCCTTTAGGAAAATTGAAGTATTTCTACCGAGTAATAATTCCACCTCTTAAATAAATCAAATCTCAATATAAGCAGTTCCAAAGAGAGAGTTCCAAATAGCATTAACTAAGTTTTGAATAAATTCTAACAACCAAATTCAAACTTTCAAAA